>JAURVB010013948.1:0-38607 GCA_033002965.1 Piper betle | reverse complement strand
TTGGCACGTAACACCCTACCGAAATCCAACAATTTACAATACACTCCAACCATAGAAGTACACACGAACGCATCGAGACGAAGACAATGTCCCATCGCCCGAATCCTCACCAACCCATTCAAAACATTCGCAAAGGTTCTAACTTGGAGAGCAATTCCATGCCCAACCGCAAGTCTGCATATAGTAACCGCAGCAAGAATCCTTCTATTCTGCAAATATGACTGAATCAAAAAATCGAAAGCAAGGGTCGGCGAAGCCTTGCATTCTCTATAAGCCATATTCATACAGCCGAAAACAACATTGGAGCTAATGGTGCGATCGAGAAGGGTCTGAAGCAGCGACGACGCAGGGCAATAGAGCTTGGAATAAATCAACGAATGTACCAAAATGCAAAGGGAAAGCTCCGAGTGCGTGAATCAGCCATGGAGGCCGAGGAAATTGAAGAAGCGAAAGGCTAACCTGGGGTCGTCCCAGGTGGTGTGGATGAGAACCCGCTCGACATGGAACGGGACGAGGCGGCGGGCAACGAAGGGGGAAGCGAAGGCGAGGCGCCAGCTGCGGTGGTCGCCGCGGATGATCTGGTGGAGGATGGAGACGAAGCCGTCGTCGAGCTCGTCGGGCTTGGAGGTGGAGGAGGAGATGCAGGGAAAGGAGTGAGCTTTGGCGCCCGAGAGAGGTCGGAGACGGCGGAAGCCCCTCATCGGACGTTTCCAGCGGCGGGATTCTCCATGGGACGGTAGCCGTCAGCGGTCGGAGACCTCGTCGGTAACAATCGGCGGCGGTTCCATCGTCGAACGTGCATAATCTTAGGCGCGGATACAAGGGTGAAAGTGAGTTAGTCTACCTTTCTGTTCGAAGTCGAATATTTTTTATCGTGTTCGAATTTGATTTAAATTTAAATATATTTAAATTATTTAATTTTAATTAATTCATTTGTAAATTCTAATCCGACTTAATTATAAAGTTAAAAGTCATAGATTAAACCCATGACTTCTATGTTTTCAATTTAAAAACCTTTCATCTAATTTATCTCACTATTTGATTATTACATTATATATAAATAAATAAAATTAATTACATTTAACTTATTAATATATATATATATAAAGAATATTTGGAAGCACACACCGTCCTGATTAGCGGTCGTAATATTGTTAACACTCTGACAAAACCAGGTTTTTAAACCATCTACAAATATTTATTTATTTTATTAAAAAGCAAATTTATGGGAATGGCCCAACATCCAATAATTGTATCCCTAAGTGTTTTATTTTGGGTTGATTTTTAAAAAATGTTTGAATTTTGGTGACCGCACCAAATAAACAAGGTATCTTATTAACTTGAACGTACCTCAAAATTACTCGCACCTTTGGTCTCATGACCCTAGTGCATGGCTCATACAGGGTTAAAACTTAAAACAAGACTAATGCCGGAAAATTTTTCTGAAAAGAAAGCAAGGTCGACAAATGTTTTGCATCCTTCTTTTTTCGTGAGATGATTTGAAAGGCGATCGTCCCACACTCAAGTTGTGGCTGTCTCCTCTTCTCCTGCTCGGATGGCTCTGATAAAACAAACCGACCCGGCGACGACAAGGGCGGCGAGCACCAGCGGAACCACCGCGTCCAGCTTCGACTTCCGGAAGAAGAGGGATGGCAAGGACAGCACATCCCGGGGCCACTGGCAAGGACCCTCATACTAGGGTCGTCCCCATGACAGGCCTTTGAGAAGTTGGAGTGGGGAGAAACGGCCCACACGAAGGCCATCTCTGGACACAGTGAGGTAACCGCCACCGTTGCCATCAGCATTGCTGTCCGTGCTAGACTTTGTTCGGCATATCTATCGCTGCAAGATTACTACTATTTTATATAGAATAGATGAAAATGAGAGGAAGAATTAGAAAACGTTGCCCTCAACATGTTTTGTATGGTTGTGATCCCCTTTTTCGAAGTAGAGTAGATTAAATCCATATTTTTCTACTGAGTTAACGAGTGGCTAGTAATTGTTATAATATTTATATAATTGGCTTAAATTTTTTAATTTAAAATATTTAAAAATTTGAATATAATAATTAAATTAATTTCAAAAAAATTAAATCAATCGTGCACTTGCTTGTTTGTTGTATATTTACGTGTTGTAAGGGCAGGCAATATTTTTACGACCTTAAAATATGAACATTTTATGACAATAATACACACAAATATATTCATTAAAGTATACATAATTTAGAAGTCAGTAATTTGCAATTGACTCCATTTATTTTCCAGAGTTCTCGAACAAACTTTGTTTACAGGCTAATGATATTTTACAAAGGTGTAAATAAGAATCCTAACGATTTGAACTGATTATTTTTAAAAAATAAACTTACGTATAACTTCCAAAAATTATTTCTCGGTTCCTAAAAACTATTAAAAACCTACCTGAAAACAGAAGTAACCTAAAATATGTGCACGTAATTTTCTAACGGCCTTTGCGTGATCTCTAGGACTTATCAGTAAAAGTATCGTCGTCTTTACCTAATACCATATTGGAGGAGGATGGCATGGCATTCTATTCTCACCATTGACAACCTTAGAAACAGGTACCATGTCCGAATGCACCACATCGTGCTGCTGCACCACCAGCACAGTCGAGACCATCCCGTGGCCGGCCGATGATAGAATGTCTCCGATTGGCCCTATCTCGTCATGCTCGGCCGACCGTTCGGCAAGGTCGGCCACCATTAGCCGACGAGAACCGACCTCGGCCTACTACGATTAGCTTGTAATCCTTGTTCCTCTCCCATCTCCACCACACTCTCCTCTATGTTACTAACTGTTTTTTCTTCAAAGGATACCTCTGAATTCCTCTACTGCTCGTTTGTCCAATTCCCGATAAATTATTATAGCCAAAAATTTAAATTTGTAGACACAAATTATATATCTTGTTACATATTGAAAATATTAAACCTAAACTTATATATTATTACTATCTAATATAATAAGAGCCTTAAATAGAATATTTATTACTAACCGGTACATGATGAGTACACTAATCATGTTAGTGATCACACCTTTTCTTTGTGAAAGATCATGAGTTTAATTTTATTAAGTTCTGGACCATTTTTCTCCCATGTATTAATTATTGGTGTATTAATTATATGTATTGCGTGTGATGGTAAACAATTGCATTGTTTTTTTAATAATTTCATACTTATATCAACGTTTAAGGATATTTATTTATGGTATACTGATCCAATATATAAAAATAGTAATGTTAAAAAACTCTACCTAATAATTAAGTGACCCGAATAAAAAAATAAACAAAATGAGCCAAACCTGCTCTCACCGGTGATCAAGAGGAGCGGTGGAGAAGCTGTAACCTTCTCCCGGCACTTCTCCGGCGACGGCTGCAATGTCACCGCATCGTAATCCATCCCCTTCGCCTTCACGAACCTCACCACCGCCACTGCCACTCCGGGGTGCTCGCCATCCTCCCGGCCAGCTGCAGCTACTCCTATCGTCTGGCCCGCCAAAGAACACCACGCACACCCGCCGACGCCTATTACCACCACCTCCTCGTCGGCATCGTCCGTCGTCCGTCTCCACGCCTTGTCCGCGATCAACCAAGATGCCGACAGAGCACGGCGCGCACTTAAAACGACCTCTGGTTGACGCCCCGCCACCCATGCCCGACTCTCTCCAACTCCACTTCGCCCTCCTCGCCGACGACGAGGAGTTTGTGGAAGGGGAGGACGACCATGGCGACGCCCTTCTTCTCGGCGACGGCGCAGATGTCGTCGTGCATGGTGGAGAGGGTGGAGACGGCAGTCATGGAGCGGACAGTAACACGGCCGAGCTGGCCGTAGGTCTGGAAGGCGACGGAGACGCGGTTCTGGGCCTCGCAGCGGAGGCGTCGGCGGTTGGGGACGCCGTTTCTGCTGGTACGGAGGGCCGTAACGATGGAAGAGGGGCGCTCGGTGAGCTCGACGAGGTGCATGATGTACAGCTTTAATGGTGGGCAATTGGGGCCGCGAGGTCGGCCTCGACGAGGTTGATAGTGGAGGGGACGTCGGAGAAGCCGTGGAGGTAAGCAAGGAGGCGGAGCTGGGTGTTGTCGTCGTCGTTGACGCCGGGAGATTGGCGTTGGAGTTTCCGGTGATTGTATGGCTGTGGGGCGGCCCTGGCCGGTTTGTAGAAGGCCATGACCACGGGTGTGGTGATGAAGGTGGTGAATAGAGCCATTAGCACTGGTGTTGCAAATGTCTCATCGTTTAATACCTGTATTATTATTGTTATTTTTTATTATCAGCTCTTTTATTTTTTCTCAAAGCTAGCCGTAGAATATATATATATATATATATATATATATATATATATTAGCATCAGGAAGAAAGTTTACGAAAGAGATATTCAATAGAAAATTTCACTTGAAAATGTCTAACCTATTAAGGACACGTAATCAACCCAATTTTAATTTATGAATCAACCTAAATATATATTATGATTTGAGCAGGAATTAAAGAATAAATGGGCTGAACTTTAACCTAGTCGACTCAAGTTGGGGGTCAGTTGAACCAATTTGCACTTGTCAAGTAGTCATTAAGCCAATATGGTGTTACACTTAAACTTGACTTTTTAATTTAACTTGTTCTGCCAAACCCAAGCTGAATTGTGTGTATTTATGTATAATCCTAAAGCTCTTTTTCACCGGAAAAAATATTTTTTGTTGAAAAAAAACTCATTAAATTAGTTCACAGAATCGCAATATTCTTCATGCAAATTTGCAAATGCTTCCATAAAATGGTGCGTGTTTTTCTACCGGAATTAATATTAGAAGAAAATGAACTTCTTCTTATAAAAAATACGACTATCAATCCTATTCATATTGACTCCAACAACCGTGGAGTACTGTAAGCCGGAGCACATGTAAGAATATGTAAATTATCGGTCATTCAAACATCACAAGGTAAGCAAACCCCTTAAAGATTGTCAAAGTGTGCTCTCTGAATATATACTATATACACTAGTCTTGTGAAGAAGAGTGGCTCAAACCAAATTAGTTGGGGAGTAGGCAAAACTTGAGACTTTTTAATTGCTTTGCGAAGCGGGTAATTAAAGAGCTGTGACAAGTACCCCAGCAACCAGGAAAAGTACTCCTTTATCAAGAGATAGGTGTGTTCCTGCTTCTGGAGAAGCCCAACTACGAATGCTTTGAAACTAACTTTTACACTTCTGCTTCCACTCAAGTCTTAAGAAATTGTCATTTCTCACGACTTATGAAAAAACGGTTATTTCCACAAATTAGGTAAGGTGGCCGACAGGATATTAAATACTTATTAGAGAAAAAATTAATCAAACTAATTAATGCAACAACACATGTATTTATTGTATGTCGAAGTTCGAACCATAATTAATGTAACCTGATTTATGATTAAGATGTCATTAACTAAAAAATTAGCAATAGTAATACAAGACGGGGATTGTCGGGGGATGAAGACGCACCTTTCTCTCCTTGCCAATGTTGAGGACGAAGAGCTCCACAAGGCCCTTGGTGTTCATCAACACCCCAAGCGGGGCGATGTAGGCCTCGCTGTCGCTCGAGCTGCTCCACTGCCGTGCCGTCCACGCCATGGCGGGGCGGAGAACGACGAAGGCGACGCAGGAGAAATGTATTATATATGGTTGATAGATTTTATAGAATATAGTTTTTCTTAAATATTTTATATTTTATAGTTTTTCTTTTAGCAGAACCCAAAAAACATATTACAAAACATCAGACATTAAAGTATATGTATTATATATGGCTGATAGATGCATTTGGTTTAGTTTACTATCTTTATAGAATATAGGCTTGACAAATTATATCCCCTTGAAAAAAAATACTCAAAGGTGCCAAATCGTCTGATTCCTTGGACGGATGTGTTGCGCAAATGGAATCCTAGTACTCCGGCAACCTGCCAACTTCGCAGGCAACATAATACATAATAGTAAACAGTTGGTTTGTTGTCTTGGGTGGCAGCACATTTTGTGGAGATGCAGGACATCATCCTATAGGCATCATTATCCTTTGACGAGAAGGGCTCGAAAAAAGCTTTGGAAAAATCTAGGCCTAACTTTATGTTAATGGCATAGCTAGGTGCTACTCGTTTAAGCTTCCTGGATGCAAAATCAAAAAGATCCAAAATTTGAGGGCAATTTAAATTCGGATGTCAATGTCTTAACGAAAGAGGAAAGATATTGAATGGCTACCAAGCAAAAGTAGGAAGAAGATTTAACACCACCTTACTTTACCCTCTTCACCGATCATTTTCGTGTGTGAAAACTTCATAATCCACGACCTTAACCACCAGCATTTACTTCTCAAACTTAACATCTTTAATCAGCTTAATTTAGCTAAGACGTGAGCTGCTTTGTATCTACAATTTCCACTCAATCTCTTCTTTATGATATATTTGTCTCTTACTAATTATCTCAATCACTTCTTTATGATATATTTGTCTCTTACTAATTAACCAATATTGCAAATCAAATTAGTGGCAAAATATTAAGAGTACTCGTCGCCATTTATCTCCTCACTTAATCGTTAAAGTTTACCTCAAATATAAACAGTCTATCATCTCCTTGTTCAATTTAAATTTTTCTTATAAAAACAAGGCCCGTCTCTACTATAAACAATCTATAAAAACAAGGTTAATCTCTAATATAAACAAACTATCATTTCCTTATTTAATTTCAAATTTATTTATAAAATCTAAATTTACCTCTAATATAGGCCGTACATGACATGACGTCTATGCCTAATATATAGCACCTGCTCGTAGATCACACGTAAAATATGTATCCTAATA
This sequence comes from Piper betle, assembly GCA_033002965.1. Taxonomy (NCBI): domain Eukaryota; kingdom Viridiplantae; phylum Streptophyta; class Magnoliopsida; order Piperales; family Piperaceae; genus Piper; species Piper betle. Next base: position 31,781 of record JAURVB010013948.1, on the reverse strand, counting down.
CAGAAAGAGTATCTTCTTCAATAAAACCGGGGTTCTTACCCTCTTACACCAAATAAATCTTACAACTGTTAAATTTTCAATAAAGGGTAACAAATGCAAAAAGTGAATTCTCAGTAAATTACATTTCAAGAAAATGATAAACTTTTGCTTGCAAACATAAAATACTCTGCAACTATAGATTTCATCCGCCATTGCAAAGAGAAAAATTACATCAGACTTACGTCAACAACAGGAATAACAACTATGGTCTGCCTCTCTAAGAGTGTGCAGGTAAAGATCAATTAAAAAAGTCGAATATACCACAAAAATAAATCTTCACATACCTATTCAAAAGCTGTTAAAAAGAACTATCCAAATATCCTGTTCTCTTCATGTTTTCTATAAGTTTCTACCCTAAGTATTTGATGAACTCTTAGCACACACATTTCCAGTCGTCAATCCTTTCCTTCACAGAACCGGATAAGCCGAAGTTATATTGTATCTTGACATAAAACCTGATTTGTCCGTTCACTATGTGCAATTTCTACAGTATTATCCTTCCAAAACCTACTATCAGAAATGATTTATCAAAGGCTCTTAAACTTCAACATCTGCATGCAATTTTGAACTGATGCCTCTTTCTTCTGCTGTTTCTATGATAGTACTCACACTTCCACCAACTTTACTGAAATCAATATAAGATTGCCACAAATTCACAGAGAATGGATATACGGATAGAGCGAATTGATAAAACCTCTCCAAGATAACCCTTATACCAAGCTTACCCAAAACTTGAATTGCTTCCACCCAAATGTGTTCGGGCGCAATAGGAAAAGCTTGAAAAATGGAATTAACCAAGACAGAGCTAGCCCAAAATATCATACTCGTCGAGGAACTTCCTGCCCAATTGGTTTTTAGTACTACCTTGCACACTGATAAAGCTAACTCATAGCTTGCTGGGTGGATTTGCATCAGACCCTCAATAAAATCTACCAAACTTTCGGCACTGAATTTCTCAGGTAATAGGTACGGCCCATACAAAACCTGAAGTACTGAATTCATCAAATGAGTCTTCACTGAAGAAGGACCCAGAACTTTATTAACTAGATACCGAATCCTAGGTTTTCTTATGCTGCTAATAAATCTTCTAGATAATGGCTCAATGCTACTAGTGGAAGTTGCACGATGATCCATTAGGTAGTTAAGAAGAAGGGCAATAATGTCCTCTAAAGGTTCCAGAGATTTCCACAATTTTGAGGCAGCATGTTCACTTGCACAATGAGCAAAATCCTCTTCAGAACTAAACCTCAGAGCTTCATCAACAGTTTCCAGGCTTTCCACTTTCTTAGAGTTCAAATGTTGGTAGAGAGACAGATTTAGCAGCCTGAACAACTCGTCTCTTTGAGGTGCATAGGATTGAGAATTAGGCTCTGCAGGGTCGGATGTCTCTGAAGAGCCATCTGAATCAGACATTTGCCCATGATAATTTTGAACCTCTCCAAGTGCGCAAAACCACCGTATTACCAACTCTTTTGCAAGACCTGTCATCCCATTCTCCAAAGCAAACTCCAAATACTGGTTCCAAATGCAATGGAATCCAGGGACTTTCTTTGGCCAACTTTGCAAAACTTCTTCAAACCCTTTAATACCATCTCCTTCAGTTAATCTTTCCTCCTGCATGCGTGCACACATAAGAGAAAGCTCAATGCAAAAAGGATACAATTTCATGTACTTATACAACATAAGTTTTCCATGTTCTAAATCTTCAATCATCATGATGAACTTAACATGGCTGACAGCCAGGAAGTGTTTTGGCCTCATGGCACCCTCTAACTCCCATTCTTCACCAATATTGGTCCCTAAATTTTCATTATTAACAGCAATACCCATCAACTCCACTGCTGATTGTTTGTCTTCATCAGTCAAGTGAATATAAGGCCATTCCATGTCAAAAGGTAATTGTTGCTCAAAATTCAGCCTCTTTACAACTACTTCCGGCAATTTCTTGTACATCAGAAGATAGACACAGCAGATTAATAGGATGCACTTGTCGCAAACATTTAGGCATGCAACAACATCAGATGCAGTGGTTTTGCCCAAACTAGCTAGCTCCACAGTTGATGGAAGAAGTCCCTCAACAAAAGAAATGGCTTTGTCAACATTTCCAGACATGCGTAAGAAATCAATCATATGTAAAGTTAGATCCAGAAGGCAGGCACTACTTTCACGAAACTCTTTGACAGAAGAGCGAGCTAACAAAATAAATGATTTTACTGCGGTTTCATAAGCATCTAAACAGCTTTGGTACTCTATACGGCTATTAATGTACATGATCCACAACTCGTAAGATCCTTCATTGTGTTGGATCTGATAAAGGACAAAACAATCACTCGTTAGTATAAGAGAAAAGAATTATCTCCCACTAAAAGCTAACTGATGACTGAATATACATACACAAAACACAAACACAGGCATACATCCGTCAATGACTAAAAAAATACTACTTAGTTTCCATCAATAAGAAATTACAAACATCCACAAAATGAAAGAATCAAATGATGCATACAGCATGTAGAAACATGTCATCCTCTCCCAAAGTCTTTTCTTTTCTTTCTCATAAAATATATGAAGATAAGAAACCCACAGGACAACAGAATTTGGATCTGCCTCTATAGAACGTGATAGAACAGCTAAAGCCTGAAACACCACAACCAAGGAAATGCTCAGATGGTAATAGACAAAAAAGTATAATTAAAATCATACAGCAAGGAACATTTCCATATGCCCAACATAGGTCCTCTGCAGAAAAGTAGCAAATGACGGAAATGCCACTACTCCAGACCTTCTTTCTCCCATCTTTCCTGTTAGTATTACTGACAAAATATTCAAGGGCTAGCTCCAGGGACTGCTCACAATCATTCGAACAATGCATTTGCTGCGTCTGAAATGAGAAATAGATAAAAATGAGTCCCTATATGGGGAAAAAAACAACACCAATTTGGTTTAAGTCAAATCTTTTCAGCATCAGGCGAAATGTACAAGTTAATGTAACTGTTATAAAAAGATTTACATTTTGTACATCTAAATAATTCTTCGGTCTGCTTCTTCTCCTACTAGATACCCAAAGGGTGTTGGGGACATGGATGCGTGATTACAAAATGCAAAACTTTTGATGGCAGGATGCCCTTCATGACGTCACCCTCCTCATTTGTCGGGGCTTGGGACCGACAATGCACAGCATTGGTGGAGTTATCTAAATAATTCTAAAGTCCTAAATTGAATTTTACAGGTAAATCTTTTTAAAATAAACTAACATACCACTCTGTCCTCAATTGTTTGACGTAACAAAGACGATTTACTCCACTTTTCATGGTCTTCAATATGACAAACTCCGGAACTCAAATAAATACTATCTGGAGGAAAACTTCTACTAGCAACTATAGGTGTGCCACAACTGTTGCAGAATCCCATTCGACCATACTGCCAAACACTCCGAATATACGTCGATGAAGTCGGTTCAGCTTTTACAAGACATGAACCAATTCGGTAGGTTGGAATGGGCATTATATAGCAGTGAGGGCAGTGGAAACTCCCACAATCATATTCACACTCTCCACCAGCAGAAGAGGATGGGACATGGCAATCTGAAGATTAGATAAACTTAAGATAAAGTAAAAAAAATGTCAAACAGCAATTTGGGATGATGGCTAGAGGTAAACATACCAGAAGAACTGGAAAAAGTGGTTGTCCAGACCCCCTTCCAGAGGAATCTCTGATATGTTGCCAAGGACACTGATCACTGTTGCATTTTCCACGGAGTTCAAACATGCAAAGAGGCCAAAAAGGATCAACATGAATGCCATCTAAGGAATTCGGACTATCATCCTTCTTTAACAAAATATTTGGTGCCTCTGTAGTATTATGAACATCTCTTATAGATTCTTTGCTAAACAACATTTGTTTACAGCTTCCTAGCACATCATGCTTTTGAAAATGTTTATACACAACTTTTATGTCACAAGAAGGTAAGTGAAAAAAGAGGGCAATGGTTTATGAGGTTCCCCTCTACTTGAACTCTCTTCATGCCCGCTACTTTGACAAGATCCATCATCTGAAATCAATGTCTTATAGTCACCATGAACATGAATATAATGAGCAGTTTGAACGCCTGAAAATGAGGAAAGAAAGCGGTATCTCAGCTAGCGCAAAAATCACAAACCATTTATTTCATTCAGCCAAAGATAAGTTGAACCGTTAGTTGATGAAACCATTTAACTGAAAAAAATAGAAGTGTCACTGCCAAAAAAAATTATGGCTGCAATTAATCCTGCCAAAATAGCAAATCATATACTTCACAAACAAGAGCACAACAAAGAAATAACTGCAACTATCGATTCAAATGCACTTAGAATATATGGAATAGAAATCAATGAATTTCAATACGTTTCCGATCAGGGTCAAAGATTCTTTACACTCATATTTCACCCTGCAAAGAATTGCATGACAAGTACAGCTTCTCTACCAGGTGCTTGAACAAAGAAATATAAAATGTCCAGAACCGAAAAAAATGTATGCCAAGATTGAAAAATAGTATATAATTACATAAAAGAAACCTTTCTCATCAGCCCTCTGCTTATCTCCTGCTAGAAGCTCTTCATTGGACAAAAAAGATGGTTCATGAGTCACCGCATCTGTTTTGTCAAGTTCAACAATCATTTGATCTGCCTCGTAATCATGGTTCTTCCTACTGTTAATGGGACCACTTTTGTCAGTCAAATTTCTCATTCCTTGACGTGCAAAGAGTTCATTCCGCAGGGAGACCTCAAGAACAGAGCCATCCTGATTGTGTTCCTCAAATGAGCTTGTCATCAGTTCTTGATTAGCCACCTTAGAAAGGGTCGTCTCACCCAGACGAGTAAATGCTTGAGACTTTATGGAAGATTCAAGTAGTGAAGAATTCTCAACTTGATCTTTCAGAGACACATCCCCTTTGTGAGCCTCCTCTGCATCATTACTAACCAACCTGGACTGAGAACTTTTACTAGATAAAAGCGTTACTGGTTTGATTGCAGAAACAATGCCCATTTTTCCAGTAGTACACGCAGCATTTTTATCATCTAATAATGACCGTTCCAGAGGGGAAATGCTTGGATTACAAGCTAATTCTGGGTTACATTTAAAAAAAGTGCCCGCTGAATCCTGACCTGCAAAATGAGAACCTGCATAATTCCTCTTCTGATCTAACACCCCGTTTTCTATCTGGCAGCTCATACTTGGTAACAAATTCACATCAAACCCGGAGACACTTCCAAATGATACAGGCCAACTTTCTTCTTGCCTCTGCCGTGTGAAAGGCCATAGCGAACACGAGTTTTCCATTATATATGCTCGAATTTGAGCTGAGGACAGTTCTCTTTCACGATATAGATGTGAACACTTCTCATTTGCATCAATTAAAGCTCTCTGAGCTAGACGATATGCTTTAAGTGCAGTTCTTTCTTCAAGCTCACATTTTCGCCTCAGCTCTTGTGCTTCCTCCAGCTTCTTGTCTTGTAATTCTTCAAAATTTAACAAAGCCTGAATGTTCGTGGCATTGTTTTTACTGAAGAGACTGAAATCTTCAAGATTTGGAAGGTTCCTTCCACGAGATGGCACCTTAAAAATAGAAAAAAGTCACATAAGAATCAAGAACTAGCAATCCAATAAATTAGGAATGACTCCACAGTTTCACTCACATCATGGGGAGTAGGAGATGCAAGCTGCTTCTTTTTATCACTGGAGATGATTGCATCGTGACTGTTTCTTGACAAGTCATGTTGAGAGCTTGCATCAGGTTCATAGGCTTTATCTATTTTGTTTAACTGACTTGATCCTAGAGGAATCTGTCAAAGATAAAAAATAGTACGAACTTGACAGCAAGCATTAATAAGAGGGGCCTGGAAGAAACAATAAACATACCAAAAATTGATAATTCACATAAGTATATGTGATTCGTAAAGAAAATATATAGTAAGATGCACTGACACTTACCACGACAAACCCAGAAATGCAAATTATAGGGAATTTGACAAAAATTGCAAATGTATGAGGAAAACTTACCTGTTTCTTGGGGACAAATATCTCATGCCGAATATTATCATCTGGCATGGAGGTCTGATTCAGTTTTGCCCTTTCATTTAACATGTTACTAGAATGAATATCTTTGCAACTGGCTCCAGCTTCAGTGAAAGTCTCTGTACTCTAATAAGCACCAAGAAAATCAGCAGAACTGCAACAAGAACTTTGAAAAAAAAAAGCATGAGGCTATCAACATTTTCAAGAAGATCCAGACAATAAACTTACCAGTTGATCATCTTTCTCCTTATGCAGACCCACCACAGACTTCTTCCTAAGTTCTGAATCGACTTTATTATGAGAATTTTTGCCAGTTTTTTGACGTTTATTCTCCAACTCATTTGCTTCCATTCCTAACTTTATTGGTCGTGCTACCTTTGGTTTCTCAATGTTCTCTTCTTTCAAGGTATATAGTTCGCCATCGGAACCCAAGGGAGTTTCTTTTCCTAGAGGCACAACTCTCATCTGGTGCTTTAATTCACTTTCCTTCAATGCTATTTGCTGACGAAGAGACTCCAGCTCTTTACTAGTTGAACTAACCCCTCTATTGAAATGAGGCTTTTGACAATCCATATACTTGCTCTGAGGATTTCATTTTAAAAACCTGGGTTCCCCTTCCATAAGAAGAAGCTCGTGATGGCCCAGAGTGTTGTCCAGTTAACTTAGACACAGCTGAAGTAAATGTCCTGTTAGCAGCAATATGTTTGGGTATTGTCCCCGACTGGGTCTTACTGACCTGAAGTGTCGTTTTGCTTTTTATCCTCTGAAACGGTCCTGACTTTTTGCGTACATCTACGCCAAACGCATTTATCTTATCATCGAAATCTGTTGTTCTGGCATTGCCACTCTCATGCGAGTCACCTTCAGAACCATCTGAAAAATCGATCACAAGGTTCTCATCTCCCTGTGGAGGTCGGTGCCAACCAGAAGTAACATGGTTATTATGCTTCTGTGGGGGCTGGTTGTGAGGTTGCACGTCAGAAGAAATAGGAGCAGCATTACAAAGGCCAGACTTTCCTGACATAACATTGCCAAAAAATAGCTATGTATAACATGCTTACGGCGCACAGATTATTCGGACCCAATGATTACACAAACCAACTCCACTAACCAAGCAACCATCTCGTATTTAAACCCAAAAAAAAAGAAAAAAGAAAGAAAAGCATTCATCACCTGATTTTAAAGCTCTGGAAGAGTCAAGCTTTTGTCTTTCTGGATCCAAAACCTCCGTCCGTCGAGAACCACAGCCTCCAACTTCTTCAGTAAATCCATTAGGCATTTCCTGGTCGGTGAAAGTGGCACACATTTAAACACTTTTTTAAACAAACTATTTGACGGTAGGTCTGTTTCAAATAATAATCCAAACAACGTATACAGTACTTGGCAACCCAAATGAAAACCAAAACATTAAAATTAAAAAAACAAAAAAAGAAGAATACTACAATAGTAGAGTAAAAAGAAAGAAAACTTATTACAGGCGTTGATTAAAAAATGCAATGAAAAAGGGGCGAGAGTGAATACAACGAAAATGATGATCGATCATCAATAAAGGCCAATTATGGCTTACAAAAAAGGGGGAAAAAAGAAAAAGAGAGAGTTGTAACAAGAACCTTGTCGGAGGAGGAAGAGAGCTCGCCTTCCTCCTTGTCGTCGGGGAGGGGGAGACGATGGCGGCGTGCAGAGAGGGGGATGGAGGCCATAGCCCTCGCTCGGAGTGCTTCGATCTCCGCCATGCCCTAATTCAGTAATTCCTATCCTCGTCTTTCCACCTCCTAAAGACTTGCCGCCACCGCTCTCCGCCTTTTGTCCTTCTTCTCTCCAAAAACAAACACGCGCTCGGGAGATTGAAAATTTCTGAAATGTTATGCAATTATTACCGCAATCATAATATTATTGGAGAATTTTCACTAATTATAAAATCTTTTTCTTTAATTAACAATATTATATAATAATGTAAAAATAATTCATTTTTATCTTTTTATTAATAATTTTTCACTAATTATAAAATCTTTCATTCCAAATATAAGCTCTCAACCATAGAATTTTATTGTAAAGCCCAACTTTGGGTTAGGGTTTACCCTTTTTATAATTTTGCCTAGTTTGGATCAGTTTTGAATTAGTAGGAGTGAGCTCGAACCAAACTTATTTTCACTTGTGAGTATGGCCATTATTGTGGCTAAGTATGTTTGACATGCAGCACGAATTTATGTGTTAGCTAGAATTATAGGCCTAGATTTAGGTCGTTAAAATATTTAGAATCTATTTGAGATTTTAACAGTATCTCATTTGTAAATAGTATAGGGATTTTAGATCACTAGATTGTGTCCCTATGGGACCAGCTTGATTGAGTCATAAGGTTTCACCCGGTTGAGTTGAGGATTCGAGGTCCATTAGCGTTCTTGTCTTGATTCCCACCTATAAAGTCACTTTTTAAAACTCGAATCAATTGTGACTTTGGACGGTCTTGATCCGAGCTTTAGTCTATATATATATATATTGTATATACCCATAAGTGGGCCACTAGGTCATGAGTTGTCAGACGTTCAAATCGTGCCATTTGACGAGATCTGAGCCATCCACATCATACCTAGCTTCACTATGTTATTTTCTAGAGATTTCTACGATTTTCAGAGTTTAAACCCCTAGCATCACCTCCACTTCGAGCTTGCCCCCAGCCATCAGACTTATGCCCCTAGAGACTGCCTTGCAGCATACCATATATCCATACCACTCATAACCACCGGCGACAAAGTTTTCAGCCCGTTTCCGCTGTTGTCGCCACCCTTTCTGGCCTTTTTTGGCGCTTATGACCCACCTCTGACCAGTTTGACTACCTAGATAGATTACCTTTATCAAAAATCTTCATTTTGAGACCACCTATGACCACCGTCGAGGCTACGATCGCCGCCGATGACACCGTAGCACCAATGGGGATACCACCCCTTTCCAGTACTCTGCTCATCGCTACCACCATCATCTTCCTTGTTGTTAGAGCTATCGATCTCGACCAGCGGCGACCCAAGCCATGCCACCATCGACGGGCCGTTTACCGCATTCGGGTCTACTTGCCCACATTCTCATCCGCTAGCTCGAGTCCTATTCACCCATTCATGTCCACCTACTTGCCTATGTCTACGTTCATGTCCAACAATCCAGACCAGCCCAGCCGACCCACTCCATCAGTTTATTTGACCCAGACTGAGTTAATCTGGCTGACCTGATTCGATTTAGTGAATTAATCCGGTTTAGCCTTTTTTTACCGTTTTCAGTAATTCGAGAACTCGTACATTAGTTTAGATGCATATTCACATTATTTAGCATATTTTGATATTATAATTTTATTTATTTATTTATTTATTCATTATTGTTTATTCTTTTTATTTAGATGTTTGTCGTATATGATGAGTGCTTATGTGATGATTTATTATTATTATTATTATTATATTTACTTATTAATATTAATCTTATTCATGTTTATTAAATTGTATTTATTTATCTATTTGTTCATTGCATGTATGTTATTATTTATTTATATTTAATTGTGTATTTTGAATTGGATAACTATGATGACTATGATATTATTATTATTATTCATGATTAATTAAAATTAACTATTTATTTATTTATTTATTTATATGTTTACTAACACAAGTATATGTAATATTTGCTCATGTTTAGCCATGTATTTATATAGCACATATTATTATTATTTTATGATTAGACTGTTGATTATTTTCATGTATTTTTTATTTATCTATTTATTTATGAGTGTGTGTATTTATTTTTAATATTTTTGTTATTAGTTATTTCATTTATTATGTCTCAATTTGTATGCTATATGTTTAGTTGTAGGTTTATTTAGCAGTTTTCTTTATTAGTATATACTGATGATGTGAACACACACCACAAGTATGCATCATATAGAGAGTCAATATTTTACTTAACAGTGGGCTTCAATGTAAGTTTCGGAGTCCGAGTTCATCGTAGAGGAGACGTTATGTTTGGAGCTTAGGCCACAAGTCCGTTAATACTCTTCTCACTTTTTATCACTACATTTTATTGCTTATTTGATTTCCAGATCGTATGACGTATTAAGTGGTTATTTTATTAGATCCTACTTAACATGGGTCATTTAAACGTATTTTACTTCCGTGATTAATAACCCTCGAAGATGAGACCCCTCAAGTTTGATATCGAAAACAAGATTCACCGCAAGTTGTCTTCGGGCCTATTATATAAATCCCCTCCTAGGCCTATATATAATTTTCTTGAGTTTTTGGTAAGATATGAGACAGGGGAAAATCGACCAACGCGTCTTAACATAAAACACGTGCTACTCAAAGCGGGCTCTGAATTTGGTGAAGGTCCATTCCATTCCCGAGGGATCCTGACAACTTCACTTTTGAGTTCCTCAAACCCTAAGAAGTGTGGAGGTTTACGGGTATTGTCATGCAGTACATGTCTAAACTTGTGGTTTAAAAGGGTATTGAAGGCGCATATATGAGAGTACTCAGCCTCTGTACTCAGGGATAGGAATGATATAGAAGATGTAGAGGGCTAAAAAGAAAAGAAAGTGATGTTCTTGTGCAAGGGATAATTTTAAAGTTGATGAAGTATGGGATGAAATAGAAAAGGGATGATGTCGCACAAAGTCGACGACTAATATTTAACGCCCTTATGAGAGATTATGTGAAAGAGTATATATAAATGTTTTCACTTAACAAGAAGGCCAGCTCTCCTTTATTAGTTTGATTATTAGTTATTTCTAGACTAATAATACTCTTTATTAATATTTTTCATATTATATATAAAGTTTTGCAATTCTAAATCAACTTTAGTGGGAGGATAGATAAACATTATACATATTTGAGCTCAACGTAGTGATTTTCTTTTACATTTTTACTTACATTTGATGTGTTTTTTACTCATAGTTAATGATGTATTCCTTTCTCTTTAGGCCAAGTGGGTTAATTCGATTTATATTATTGATTGAGTCCTATAAACTAACTGTTTTAGACATAACTCGACTAGATCACAACATTTCTAATCCGGTTCTTAGGTAAACTAAAATCGTAGTGTTACATTTATAAACCTTTCAAAAATAATATTTTTAAAATATAAAATTTATAATCCTATAATATTGATGCATCTTCCTTTGTATGAAATATATGATTTGTCATATCCTTTTAAATACATACATCACACACTTCTTTCTTTATATATAAAATTTGTCATATTTTTATAAAATTCCTGCACGCCTTTTTTTTCTCATCCATTATCTATTATCCATATACGTGACTTACATTTTGTATATCTTATAGAGGTTATATGAACTACATTTTTTATTTAGAGTAATTTAATTGGTCCCATACCTCAAAGTCTATATAGACAAATAAAAAAAATAAATACTAATGGTAATTATAAAATTTTAATTCAATCTAATGCTTCTAGTCATGCCATCTTAATTATTAACGTAATTGTAATAAAAATTAATTTCAAAATTTCAATTAACTAGTATATTTTAAAAAAAACCTTAAAATATGTCATATGTCAAAATAAAATAAAATTTGTCAATCTCCTACTTAGCTCTATTTTTAACCATCATCATCTAGTAATACAAGCATCTATTATTTTTATTTTTTATATTATAATAAAAATATATAATAAAAGTTTCTTGATATTTTATATAAAATTTTCTATCACAACTAAATGTCCTATAAAATATTTAAATAACATTTAAGCATAGATGCACTACCTAGTTTATATCTGTTTAATATAATAAAAGAAGACAATCTATTGGAATATATTTTTGCATATTTTGTACTTTTTTCTTAAATTTGAAAAATTTTAAAATTTCTCTCAAATATTAAATGTTTTAAATAAAAAATTTATTCTCCTGAAAGGCTCTGCAAACTGTCATTGGGTCACAGTGGCAATAACAATGGTGTCTCCTTCTCCTCTGGCCTGCTCTATCTGGTGCCACCACTCATCCTTATGTCGTGCATGGCCAGCCCATGTATCTCTCCACTGAAACTTATTTTTCTCTTGGGGACAACCAGTCCAAGCTTTGTTAAGAGAAAAAGTAGTAAGGATAAGTCAAAAAGCACTTTGCTTCAATGCTTCAATCCTCTCAACAACTACAAATACATGTTCTCCAATCAATTCCAAAGCCAAACTAATCCATTGCCACCTACATTCAGAGGATCTCGCAACTGCTAGACGCCATTGACAAACTCCAACACATGGAGGTGATGAAAGATGGCATTGAGCTGCTCACCATTGTCGTTATTGGCAATAGGAGAGGTCAATAGTAAGGGAGAGGATAGTCGGAGGGGGAGATGATTGTAGGGCTTTAGTGGTGGCTTTCAAGCGATTTAGGTTTCCGATTCTGTGAATTGGTTTAAGCTAAAGAAAGGAGGACGGAATTTGGTTTCAATCCATTTAAACCAAAACCGAACTAAACAATTTTACTTTACCCGAATTTTGACCGACCGATTTGTAACCGAACCAAACGGTTCGGTTGATTACTCAAGCCATGCTCAGCCCTACTCTTACCTAGGTTAATATTTTTAATACATTTTTTTTAAAGGGTGTGAACCTTTTTTGATTTACTTACCTGCATCTTAATCATTAAGTTTTCGTCTAATGGTTTACGAGTATTTTAGAAAGTACCATAACTGTAACACCCCGTTTCGGCTCACCCGTGAACCGACCCGGAAATGTCACCGGCGACCGAACCGTTCGCTAATCTACTGGGTTCGGTTAAGCCGACCCGGATCTGCCCTCGGTGTCTCAAGATGGAGATGCAAATATGAAATGCATGGATGGGATGCGTGGGTTCTAACGGAGTCCTACATGCATGCTATGATGTACAAGCAAAGACAAGACACAATAATAAATAAATAAATAAACCAAAAAGAAAATATATACTATTTTATAAAAATACGGTAACACATGAATAATCTACCCTGACATTCAACCATTATCTCATTCATTTTTACCTGAGCCGAGTCTGTACTCCAAGGCTCCCTACTCATTCATATTTATCAGTTCGTTTCATAACAAGTAATTCACTCAAGCAAACACATCAAAATTATCGTTTACATAACAATAACACACCATCATTATACGTTACACGCGGCAGGTACATGTGTGCACGGTTCCGTGCTGCTCCTCCGCAGTCCCGACAGCTTTCATCGCTCGCATTCCTCACCTACATATATATAGAAAAACCGTCAGTAACGAGTGTTACCGGCCCGGAAAATAACTAATATCAAACTGGCACAGGAGAGCAAACTCTCCTGTTGAATGAAAACCATATACTTCCTCAAGAACTCTCATCAGGGCACCTACGGGAGCCGTCGCCCTCGGGTCGACAGCGTCCCCCTATCTTTCACCTTCTCATGCCTCGGCCATTTCTCTATTGCTTCTCGCGTCAAATCTCGTTCCTATCCGCCCTCTGCACCTTCCATATTACTCCTGGCCTTGAGCACGAAGGCCGAGTACTCTCAGGCAGTCGCCTTCAGTACCCTTTGAAACCACAAGTCTAGACATGCGCTGCAATGCAGTACCCGTGAACCTCCACACTTCTCCGGGTTTGAGGAACTCAAAGGTGGAGTTGTCAGGATCCCTCGGGAATGAAACGGCCCGCACACCATTCCAGAGCCCACTGTCGACACACACGTGCCCGCTCGCGTAGCACGGTAGTCAGATTTCCCTCATTCAGTCTCTCACAAAAACACGAAAACTATACATATATATAGGTCTGGGTTGGGATTTATACAATAGGCCCGAAGGCAACGTGAGCTGGATCTGAAGTTCGAAAACAAACTCGAGGGATCTCATCCTCGAGGGTTATTAATCCGGAAAATCGTTGGCTAAATGGCCCGAGTTAAGTGGGATTCGATAAAACGCCACTTAACTCGTCCTGCACATAATAAGTCAAATACACAAGAGAGTAGCGTAAATCAGAGAACGAGTCCTAAACGGACCTGGTAGAAGCTCCAAACGGGTCCACGCGCCTAGGCGGCGAGCTCCTACACCGTACCTACACAATCAAGCTAAAAACTAACGCCCGCATGATGAATCACATATCCTATAGCATACACACACAATCAACACAATCACACGTCAATCAACACACATCAACCTATATCAATTCTAGCGAGTCTACTTAAGCTAGTTTGATTAGATCATGATTATTACTTAATAACCCTAATTAGTTTCATAACTTCTATTTTTAACACCACACAATCAAACAAATTTCATATTTTTATCCTTAATCAAATCTACATTTATATATATTATTATAACACACAATTCACCAATCCTAGCATGCAATTCTAATAATCAAAACTTTCAAATAATTAAATTAAAATAAATTATACCTCGCGTCGTCGAAAATCGGCGACGGCTAGGGTTTCCGTTTCGTGGCTCGAAACTCGAATTCGGCACCTAGCGGCGTCCGAAGTCCGATCAGATTGGACCGGGTGCGTTCGGCGGATGATCCGGCGAATTTCCCACAAATCCAACTTCCGGCGGTTCCGGCGGTTTTCCGGCGAGTGTCGGCGGTTTTCCGGCGGATTCCGACGGTTTTCCGGCGATGATTTGGGACGGGGCAATCAGGGGGTCTATCGGCACCAGCTCGACGAGCTCGGTCCAATGGTGGTGTCAAACAGGGTAGCCGAGGCGGCGATGGCCGTCGACGGCGGCGTCGAAAATGGGCGGCGGTGGCGGCGTTCTCCGATCGAGGCTCCGGCCGGCCTCGACGGTGGTCGGGACGATGGGGGAAACGTCGGCGACGTCGAGGGGGTGGTCGTCGGGGTCACAGCGGCGGCGGCGCGGCCCGGACGGCGGCGGAATCAGTGGGCGGCGTGTCGCGGTTCGCGGGCGGATTCTGGCGTCGTGGCGAGGTGGTGGCGGCCGGGGCTGTTCGGGGTGGCGCGGTGACGGCAAGGCGGGGCAGGGCGGCGTCGATCGGCGGCCAGGCGGCGTCGGCCGTGGCGGCGGTGGCGCGCGAACAGGGGCGGCGCGGCGGCTAGGGTTTGGGCGTGGGGGAGAAAAGGTCGGGGGTGGAGAAGAAATAGTTGGGTGGCAAACTTGTAATTTAGTATTGACTCGATTCCGACTCGAGTCAAAATAATAACTAGTTCGTAATAAATTCTAAAAAAAATCTAAAAAAATATGGAAAAATCACATAAAATAAAACAAACACAACAACATCCAAATGGCATGCTCTATAACTAATAACCCACCCGAATATAATCAAACGCATCCTAATGCGTTATTCGGCCTAAAACTATTTCTACGATCAAACATATAAAAAGAAAAAAATACTGCATACTTTCATATATTCAGATAACTCGCATCTCACCATCTTCTCGACGTTATCATCATATATTCAGGTACACCTGACTCTCATCGCTCATAACTCACGGCTGGTCTCGACTCAGCACGCGATTCATGAAACTGACTCGACTCGAACCAACGGTCGAACCGACTGGTTCGGTAACGTAAAACCCTGACTCGAGTCACGGGTTTTACAATAACTATCTATATATATATATATTGACACACATACTGCATGATAAATTTTTCCATATTTAAATAGAAATTATATGTGTATGTAGAATTATTGACGTCCCATATTCTCCTTAAATTTGTGATTTTTAAATTATTTTAAACAGAAATTATATATTTATATTTTAATTTTGAATCTTCCAATAGGTCAATTTTCTGCCTTCTTCAACTAACAGCGACAATACACAGTGTAATATTATTTTAAGTATAATAAGATTTTTCAAACGTATATTTGTGTTACATGACATTTGGGTTTAGAATTTTATTAATAAGTAGAAAAAAATTTAATTTAAACTGAAGCTCTTTATGTATTTATGAACAAAGAATTTCGTCAAAAATTCCAAAAGTAATAAGTTTCTTGGCGTCAAGTAATAGTTTAAATAAAATATTAATTTTGGACAATCACAAATCTAGCAATTAAATATTCAAAACAAGAGAACAAATAGAAAATCATGAGATGAAAAATATGGAATTTGAATTTGGGGAGGAGAAACCGAGTAATTATTTTCTCATCATTAATAAATATTAAATTATACAAAAATTCAAAAAGTATTGATTAAGTTTATGGATAACTTTAAATTAAAACGCCTAAAATAATAATTTTCATGATTAAGTACACGAAAAAAATATGTGGGCTCAGAAAAAATATCGGTTGCCAAAGTGAGGCCCATGACCGAAAGAGACCCGAATGCAAGACTAAATTAAAGAAAACAGGTCTCTCGGTCATCTTCTCTTCTCTCCTCTTCCGTTCCCTCGTTCAAAACCCTAGCTCCGCCACCGCGATCGCTCGCCGGAAATGTCGAGCGCCTTGGACATGTCGCTCGACGACCTCATCAAGAACAACAAGAAGCCCTCCGGCAACAAATCCGGCGGAGGTCGCAGGCGGGGCTCCGGCCCCGGCCCCGCTCGACGCTTCCCCAACCGCGGTGCCAATCGTGCCAATCCCTACGACAAGGTTTACTTCTTTACAGATCTGCCCAATTTTGGGGCTTTGTTTCGTTTTGTGGAGCTCTTTGTAGAATTTAGGGTTTTTGCGGTCGTTGATGGGGTTGTGCTGTTTGGGGGTGGGGTTGAGCAGCCTGTGCGGGCGCCCGCTACGATGTGGAAGCACGACATGGTCACGGATCAGATGGCGGGGTACTCCGCGCCCGTTGGGGGGCTTCGGCCATTGAAACTGGGACCAAGCTTTACGTCTCCAATCTTGAGTACGGAGTCTCCAATGAAGATATCAAGGTTGGATTCGGCTTTCGTTCTTTATACTCTATGTGCCATGTTTGTGATCGTGATTTCAAATTGCAAATTGATGGTTGGATTTATTTTTTTCTATTTTTTAGATTCTGTAAAACTCTCTTAAGAATTTGGTTGATATTTAGCTGACAAAAATGGGAATTAATTTTAGGCACTGCACCCGTCTCAGTACTTAAATGTGATGGTGAAGCTTTATTTTGCTGAATGGCGAGTTTGCATGATATTGGCGAGGAGGATGTATGCTTTCTCTGACACCTCTTGTACGAGAGTGACCTGCAAGTGGGTGCCTCTATGAACATAGGAAGCGTCTATCTGAGCCTTTTTTTCGTGTCAGAATGTTTTGTGTCTTCAATTTTTTTTTGTTGATAAATTGAATTGTTTTCCAAAAGCATTCTTGATTTGAGGTTTACCCTTGGTATTTGTTGCCTTGAAGAGTGTCACAAGTTACTTTTTGTAACTTGTGAAAAGTTCTTATTTATTATGTTGATTGCATTAAATATTAATTAAGTTACATTTACTAAAAAAATATCTAAGTTTAAAGAAAATTTGATGGTTTTAAGTGATGAAGATGTTTCATTACCTTTTTTTGATTGTAGATGTGGTCGTGCAGGAACTTTTTTCAGAGGTTGGCGACTTGAAGCGATATTCGATCCACTATGATAGGAGTGGCAGATCAAAGGTGTACCTCTTATTTCTTGTCTAGCTTATCTGGTAATGTCAAACTCCGGCTGCTGTATTCAGTGGTATTCTTCTTTTAGGGAACTGCCGAAGTTGTTTTATCTAGGAGAACAGATGCGCTAGCTGCAGTGAAGAGATACAATAACGTGCAACTTGATGGTAAACCAATGAAGATAGAGATTGTGGGAACAAATATCGTGACTCCTGTCCCTGTTCCTCCTGTTGTAAATGGCATGCTCGGACAAAATGTTAAAAGGTAATATAAGCTGCAGGTTTCATCATTCTCAACTTTATGCCCCCCATCTGTATTTGGTTCAGTCGCTTAGGATATCCATTGGTATTTTACTTTTAAACTAGATACAAGAGTCAACAATGTTATCAGCATTTTCGGTTTCAAATGTCAATAACTTCTGTTGAAGCTCGCGGTGATTTTGTTCCCTCTGCCAATATTTTTGAATTTTGAATGTGAAGTTATACAGTTTGAGTACAATAGCATGTTTCCTTGACTGTTGAAAAACTTTAAGCTAGGGTGATGCATACTGGTCTAGCGAAAAAGATTCATCACTGGTATAGATTGTGAGGAGCTATAAATAGATAAATGCCACATGAAATTTTGCCAGAACACCTAATTTTTAGTTTGTATATGAAAAAATTGTAGTCAAAAGGTAATTTATACTGGGTTGGTAACAACGAATTTTCCGTTTGTGGTGTCATATCAGAATTGTTTCAAAAAGAAATTGTTGTAAGAGCTGAAGTTACTATTAGTTACTTGAGTTGCTATTGAGCATTGTCTTATTAGCTTCTATTTTTTTTGTGTGGTGGAAATGCAGCTTTTTTCTGTTTTCTGTATTGTAATTTTACATCATCTTTTTTTTTTCATATTTGTACTTCATGTCATTTTTGTAAAGTGTGTTGCTTCTTTTGCACCAGATCCACAGATCCAAAATGGTTCACAATTGTAGTGTTGTGTGATGAGCTTTTTTTTTTTTTAGCCCTGATTTTTTAGTGTTGTGGTAAGGCAGGGTGTTTATATGCAGTACTATTCATTGGTACAAAGAAAATTTGTTATATCTACCAGGTAGGTATGACACATGTGCTCTCTTGAATTAACTTCAGTGAATATATTGGATATGAATTCAAAAGTTGGGTATAAGAAGAAGAAATAGTCTGTTGTAGTGCTAAAACACAATATGTGCAGGGTACACATCTCAAAGTTGATTGACTGAAAATGATCGATATGAGATTTTGTGGTAACCCGAAGTCAAGGTTTGGTTTCAACAATTGGCAATCAAATTTCAGTGATCTGTAGATGTATCTTCATTAGTTAATAGGGTGTTTGGTTGCCTTGTTTTAAGCCTCTTTATTGGAAAAATATAAAATCATAATGATAGCTCTTTCAAAACCTTTACAAAACGAAAATAAAAAAGAGAGATTGATCTGTGTTTATATTTTCAAGCACTGGAGCAAAAGTACCTCATTAATTCTAACTGCAAAACTTTATTTGTGAGCTCTGTTGCTTTTCATAATTGTTACAAAAAAAAACTTGTGAGAAAAGTTTTTTGAGATTTCATATATAATTTTCTATTGCAACCAAACACCCTTAAAGTTTCATGTTTCTTGATTAGTTATATACAGTTAATGTAATCATATTATATAAAAAGAATTTGGATTTCCATATTGGTTTTATATCTTTTCTGTTGTTTGCTTTAAACTTGTAAGCGGCTAGTCAGTTTATAGTACGAAATGAGTGCAAGACGGTGGGTGATCTCAATGTTGTGACTTTGTTTTTTCAGAAATTTAATTTTTAATAATGAAGTTAATTATCTGACATCTGACTTCAATCCATGTTGTACGTTATTTGTTTATGAGTCAGAATGCTGTAGTGTTTTTGGTATTTAATTTTTTCATTATTTAATTTGCTTGTGTGCTCTAACAGGTGAAATTTGTGAATGTTTTGGCATTAATCGTTCATGTTCTGATTTTTCTCCTTTTAAATGAACAGTGGAGGGCAGAGAATTGGAGGTGCT
The DNA here is from genome assembly GCA_033002965.1 of Piper betle. Lineage (NCBI taxonomy): Eukaryota > Viridiplantae > Streptophyta > Magnoliopsida > Piperales > Piperaceae > Piper > Piper betle. Next base: position 12,156 of record JAURVB010013948.1, on the reverse strand, counting down.
GCTGGACAGCCTCGAGGTGGAGGAAGTGGTGGTCGAGGACGTGGTAGAGCAGGTGGTCGTGGTGGTGGTGGAGGTGGTAGAGGGCGAGGCCGTGCTGAGCCAGTGTCTGCTGAGGATCTGGATGCTGATTTAGACAAGTATCATGCTGAAGCAATGCAGACCAACTGAAACAGATGAAGGAAATGATCTGAAATGTTCTATGCTACGTACTGCGATTGTCTTTTTCAGATGTTAATCTGTTTGTTTACTGTAATTTGTCAGATGGCAGGTCGTTGCTTACTGGGAAAACAGTAGACCCTGGAGTAGTTTACTGACAGTCAAGCTTTTGTGGGTTTGAAGTAATACAATTGTTATGCTATTTAAATATGTAACATTCTAGGAGTATGAAGAGACTAGACAATCATGTTATACATGAATTTGGTTTTGGTGTTCACTCTGCTATCGAGGAAATTGGATGTCGGCTGCAAAGACTTCATCCTATCATGGTTTCAATTTGTCCGTCAGGTGGGAGTCGAAGAAGCTAATTTAGTGGCAGTATTTTGGAGGGTGTCTAAACCTGTGGTCTTTCAACAGACACTTGCTCATTGTTGAATTGTTTGGCTACCCATTCCCAATGCCTTTATTTGTGTGTCCTTTGGGCAGCTTTATTTTGTGGGTTTTTAGGGTGGTGGGTGCTGTATTATATAGTCTTTTTCCTTGGCAGTTTTCAGTTTCTGTTTTCGTTTTTAGTGGGACTGTTATTGCGGATGCAGTTTTGTTGTGGGAACGCTCATTTGTAGACGTTTTTGTTGATATTCCAATTTGGCAATTCACCAGCATTGTTTGGTTGTTGCCTATGCCTTGGTGCTTGTGCGTATGTTTTGAGCTACACTCAGATATATATTTTCTAATGACCCGTTTCTCTGGCTAACGTAGATAAAGCCAGGTTGCCTGGTAATTTATCTGAAACGCTTTCATCTGCCTTCTCGCTCCTCCTATTCCCCAACAAGCAGAGAGCTAATTGCATCAGTTTTTCTGATTCGAAAGCAATTGCGATGGGTTTCTCTCTTTTTTTCTGTAATCGCAGTTCATTATTTTATGATGCCCTTTTTGCAAAATCAATTTGGTTTCTGGTAGATGTTGCGCTGCTCATAATGCACTACTTGGCTTAAATGCTACTGATTGGCGCTTGGTATTGTGAAAAAACAATGGCATCGCGAATGGTCAAAATGATCCTTTAAGCCTCATTTCAAATGGGGCATCTCAATTAACTGTCACTTGTGCCTCCCGTCTTTTGTCAAGGGTTCTGCATAGAAAGCTCCGTACTGCTCACGCTCGGTTGCAATTCCGCAATTATTTTCAAATCAGATATGGCTTAATGACCATGCGCACAATTCGGTGTCCCAAAAACCCTTGGGTCCAATCGTTCCCTTTGCAATTCGGTATGCAATTCAGTCTCTACGTCCTATAAATCAACAATTTGTAGTGATTAAATAATAAATAGTTTATTTATTTATTTTATTTATTATTTGGTCTTATGAACTTTTGATTTGCTATAGTAAATGGATTGCAATTCGGTATTTACGTCTTTATAAATTCTTGTGGTCAATTGTTGGAGTTTAATGACCAAATCAACAGACGTGTTAAGTTGATAGCTGTGATTGTGTTCTTTTTTGCATCACTAATGGACTCTTTGCCCTAATTAATAATGGCGTCTACTTCTGTCTGTGTCCATTCGTCCGATCCGTGGATTGCATCGTAAAACTTCGCGCTGCCCAAAATAAAATCCTATTCCTGGAAGATCCTTTTTTCGCCTTGAGCGTCTGACTATTCCGAAGTTAACTTTAACTCGTGGTCGCTCTTCTATTTAATGTTGACCAAACTGCAAATTTTCTCCCAAAAAAGTTGTCCCAATATCCTTTTTTGCTGCGATTAAAGCTTTATACACTTCAAGAAGCAATCAAATGACCTCTAATCCCTCTAAAAATAGCTACGTACTCACCGGTGATACACAACTATAAAACGGGGAGGAGGCCGTAAACGGTGTTGGGAAAATGAAGAAGAATCCAGGCATTTCCCCTTATTCCGTGCTACACCAATCGGTACGAGACTACAAAGCCTGGAACTCGATTTGTTGCAATAAAAAGAATATAAACGAAGAGGAATTGAAAGAAAAATGCGAGGAGGTGAAGGATCCCTGGGACTGCTACCCGACGGAAATCATACTGTCGATGGACAACATGACGGTTAACCTAGAGCGCACGTGAGATTAGAGTGACAGGTTTGGCACCGGCCAACACAGTAAAGGGTTACTTCTTTTTCTCCCACCTTTCATTCTATGCGCATTCTTGAATGGCTTACCAGGAAAAATTCTTGTCCAATCTGTCATTAAAAAAAAATTGCGCTTCTTGCGATTTCCTTAAGTTTTCAGGAAACCTGAAATTGATTTTGGAGATCTTACTTTTCTCTGTCTTGAAATAATTTTTGGAAGCTGGTACACACACACACTTGTGCTCGTAATAAACTATTTATATATTTCTTGATCTGTGAATCAGTAAGTCAAATTCAGGCTAGCCTTTTTGGATATAGAAATCTAACATGCAAGTGCAACCGCAATGCGCCAAGAGATGGCTTCTGACCTAAACTCAATTTTTTTCCACACAACGATCAGAAAGTCCGGATGAGATTGAGAAGGAAAAGCTTTACCAGCCAAAATGTAAAATTCAGCTTGCAAAGTCTCCATCAGAGCCTTCGTGAACCCACCAACCTATCTGTAAGGACATTCAAAAGCAAGGTGACCCCTACCACCGCAGTTATGACAAATACCAATGCTCATACAATCACGACTAATATGACCGGCATGTTGCAGTTGTGACATAAAATCTCCTCTGAGAAGTCAGGATGCATGCCTTTATTGGGGCACTGCCGAGCAAAATGCCCAGATATGTTGCAAATGTTGCACACAGGGTGCAATCTCGGCCAGATGGCCCGTCTCTCGACAACTGTTGCATGCCTTGTCATTGGTGCACGAGGCAGCAATATGGCCTGGTCTGTAGCAGTTGTTGCACAACCTTGTGTCATAGGAGGGGAGGCTGTCTTCACAATCACGAGCCAAGTGGCCCATCCTCCTGCATACATGGCAAACAGGAACATTGTAGCACTGACTAGCCACATGACCAGATCCTTTGCAATTTTAACACGAGGTCTTTGCAGTACATTCAAATGCAATGTGCCTAGGACAGACAATATGAGCATGGTAAGCGAAAAAAGACACCAAGTATTGATAGAGGTGAAAATAACTACATTTGTATCAATGCATAAGTTAAGTTCTGAAAAAAGTAGAGCACTTGATTCAGGAAGGACATACAGCAATGGTGCCCTAACAACATAGTTCTGCTACAGCTGACGTTATCAATATTCAATTATTAAGGATCTAAAATCCCTATATGAAGTACATGATCTTACCCAGGAAGTGCACATTTTTTACAGACAGGTATATTTGAGTAATCTCTAGCATAATGGCCAGGTCGTTTGAAGTTCTTGCACAGAATATCCAGCCTGTAAGACAAAACTTAAAAACTTGTAATAAAACAAACTTGGAAAATAAAAATTACCCAATGAAGCTAAAAAACATTTGAGGCAACCATAATCAAAGGGAAAACTTAGTAGAGTATCAGTCCACACCAAATTTTGATGAATCCTCACTGCTGCCAATCATATATTGGGACACTTACAAGCATTGCAAAAATTCATAAACAAACCAGGCGGACTTCAACATATCAAGAACAAAAAATTAAGGGTGAGTGCTCAGTCGATCTCGCAGATAATGGAACAACCAACTATACATGATAATAATTCGTACTTGTACACATTAAAATGACTTCTCTGACACTTGAATTCTCAAAGTTTCTCCAATCACTTTTACTTGTCACAAAAGCCGCCATGTATTAATGGTCAAACTATTACCTAGTCTAATCATCATGAATTTCCTTCCTACTTTACCGTCTTACATGACGGTAAAAAAATTATTGTGCTACCAACTCAAATAAAACAAACCATAAGATACGTCCAGAGATATAAAAATGGAACTAATTACTTTCAATGGCTCTACCGAATCTAAACTTCAATCGGTTACTCACAACATCCATTATGGATAATTAAATGCCATTTGACACATACAAATGGGTTCATAAATGTCGTTTTCTTGCCCCCAACCCATAGAGGGCCTTTTGAAGCTGGCATATAAACCAAGCTCCCAAATAGTAATCTTTGCACGGAAGGCTCTTGAAAATAGGCAACCAACTTACTCCACATAAATATTACAAACGGATATATTATGCAAATAACGACAATTGTTTAAAAAGACAAATAAGGGACATCACTATTACAACATTTTACTTCTCATACCAACTAAGCCGAACACAGTGCAATTACAGCAGTGCCCTCTTAAGGAGAAAAAAGTTGAACAAAGCCAGGCAACTCTATTTTTCAATGTGCTAAAAATATTTACCTTGATGGAGGCATCTGGCCAAATGTTCCATAAATGAGACATTAAATTAATAGTTTCTTCAATGATCATAATGACAAGCTTTATCATATTAACCAACAATGTTAAGGATTCAAAGTTAGAGTTAATTCGTAAAATGCAAACTCAAAGATGCCTTCCATTTGCTTATAGTTAACTGCCACACCAACTTTAATAAGCCCCAAAACTTACAATGGGACGAAAGAATAATGGTTTACTATATGGAGGTCAAATACAACATAAAAATTGCGGTGAAACCTCTATAATAAGATAAACCGTAAACAAGCTGAGCCCAGTAGTATCCAGGTCAAAATCCGTTGCATCAAAGTTCAAATCTGGATGCATACCGCAAATTACTAAAAAAAATTTTTCTACAACACAAAATTCAAGACAGCAAAGCTACTTTCTCACCCAACCTGTGCACCAGCACACTAAACGATTTTGTTTCGAGGAAACATTTTTTCATCCTTCGCCATATTACTACATTTGGCAATCAAGTTCAAATCTGCGAACACGCTTAAATGTAATATAAAAAAATATTAACAAAATGTGCTGTACACTACAAAAATACGGATACCAAGAAAACCTAGAAACACCACAAAACAATCGATCCAAAAAGAATTGTCCATGAGAGAGAAGACAAATTTGGCAGTCGAGTTCAAACACAAATGATTCCTCAACATTATTGCATATACAACAAAGAACTTTCCTAAACTAGTCATCCAAACGAACAACACCAACGTAGGAACTACTATAATGCACAGAAAAAAAAAGAAAGTAAATCGACCTATCACGACGACCAGTGCGGTAAGGTGCTGCACGACAAGCCATTCGCTCACCACCACGAATTGCCCAAGGATGCATATTCTTCAAACAACTCCAACTACACCCACTGCAACAATTCGACAAACCGCGACCAGCACCAAATCATGATTTTCCATCGACACAGAACAATATTTAAAAGAAAATTAAAAAAATCAAGAATCATGAAAGGGGAGAGATTGCACCTTCGAGGCATCGATCAATGCCGAAATCGAGACTGGACTCGACGAACGAATGAATGGAAACGTAGCTTTTCACAAACAGACGGTCGACGCGAATTCGGACGGATAATTTTGTGGACAAATTCGGACGATTCAGGTGATTGTCCGATATGAATATGTATAGATTAATTAATGCCGGGTTTACTAGTTTAGTGGGACTTATTATTGCATAAGAGTCAATTAGGTCCCAAGCAAGTTCCTTTATTTTAACGTCTTTTTGTTTGGTTTGTATATAAAATATAAGAGGAAAAAATATTGCAAGAGATCGAAAGATGACATTAAACTTTTTGGAAGCTCATTCGAAGGATGTCAACTAAAAGCTTGGGGTTTTTTCACCAAATCGTCGAATCTCATCCTTTTTTATTAACCGAACAGTTCAATAACGTGTTATGCTCTAGTTTTTTATACATGGATTCTCACACAACTGGACTATCACACTCAAGAAAAAGAATTGTCAATTTTTTTATCTTTTAGGCTTTAATATATATATATATATATATATATATATATATCTATTTGATAAAATAATTATAGATGAAGGGTATATACATCTCGAAATGCTTTGCCCGTTATTAAATTATTATTCTAAAAATCAATGGTAAGGGAGATAAAAGAATGTTTTTAGCAACGAAGATGGTAAGAAGATTATGTATAAAAATGAATACTTAGCAAGTTCTTTTATTTTAGGGTCTTTTTGTTTGGTTTGCATAATATATAAGAAAGAGGAAAAAATATTGTAAGAGATAAAGGGCTGTCATGGAAGTTTTTATAATCCCTCGACGGATGTAAGATAAATGCTTAGATTTTTTCCCCCCCAAAAAGTGTCAAATCTCGTCCTTTTTTCTTAATAACTGAACAGTAAAATAACGCATTAGGTTCTCATTTTTATACATGGTTTTCCACAAAATACTAGTACACTCTGAAAAAAACAATATCCTCTATCCATCTTCTAGACTTAAATATAAATGTGACAAGATGATATTCAAGGTATATGCACCTGGAAATGCCATGACCATTAGTAAATCATTATTGTAAAAATCAATGACAAGGGGAATAAAGAATTTTTTTAGCGATGACACACTCTCCCATATTTTTCAACTATCAAACAACATCATCAAATAATACAAATCTTGTATCAACAAATCTAAAATACCTTCGCCGGCAAATCCTATGGTTTGCCATCATCATAAGGACTTCTTTTTAGATGCTGAATATCAGCTCAAAATCCAAGTGGTGTTTCTTTTTCAAACTTGAGAATATCAGCTCCAAGTGATTTAGCCATCTATTCAAAATATATATTTATAATAATAATAATAATAATAATAATAATAATAATAATAATAAAAGCCTAAACAAAATTACCCTTGTCATTCAATCATCTTTCTATCTATTTGGAGTATCAGCACATGCTGATTCTAACTTTTTCATTTTTTCTTGGCACCATCATCAAAGGATTACTCATTACACAACATATTTGTCACCACCAACTTATCCCTGTTATATCGAGATAGAAAACGTGTCACTACACTACTGATTGATCGATTGCTTCAACTATTATATCACTGACACATTACTAAAGCAGAAATAGAATATCAAATTTATTTTCACATAATATTTGATTACAAACGCGGACTGTACAGAGCGTTAACTTTAAGTATTTCAACAAGAACCGAAAAACATCTATGCAGAAGCATCAAAACAGAAAAATTCGTCATCTACATATCTGTAGCTCTATGGGGATACTCAGCCTCAGTAGACTCTCCGATCCACCGCTTAAGCATTTCCAATGCTGCCTTTGGCTGGTCCATAGGAACCATATGACCAGCATTGTACACCTGCAAAACAAAAACGATCGATTACGTAAAACTGATGCAGTTTAAATAAAAAACAATAAAAATAGAAGACCATTGACATCTTTCACTGGAATCAGAAGAACTCGTGGAACTTTTAACATCAAACACTAACCTTCAAGAAACTGAGAGGGCCAAAGGATTTTAACAGTCCCATTTCTTTGTTATCAACGAGAAATGGTTTGTCCAAAGCTTCAACAAACATCTTCTGACCAGACCATTCCATGGAGTTAACCCACCTAAAGTTCCCTATACAACAAATACTGCAATTTTGAGTTTCCGTAACTTTTAGTAGGGTGTTTGCCAAATCCATAAAATAATAATCATAACCAAGTCCTAAATAACTGGAGTCATAAACAAGAATCCCATTTGGTGATTGTCCAACATATTATTCATCACTCACCAACATCATCTCTTATCTAGTTTTAATGCTTCTATCAATTTTTTTTGTGCCTTTAATTTTCTTTTCCCTATTACAACCATCAAATAAATGTTAATATCGTACAGGTCACAAAAATGATGAACAGTATTAAGTAGTGCAACGAACTGGATGAATTAAAGCACCTACAGGCTACAGTAAATATTCCAAAATGAAAGGGAAACTTTACCTAACCAGTTACATATTAGGTCATATTCACCAGCGTATACAAGCCCCTTTATACCATCTTCTAGTAGAGATGGAATACCCACTTCCAAATTTTTCATCCAATCTGTGATCATGGCTTCATAAACAACAGGGCTACAAGATACAAACTTCTTGTTTCCAACACCAAGGGCTTCTCTAACAGCTTTTTTGTTCAGAAACTTTTCCATTTTTGAGAAATCATAACACAAACTTCCCTTGCACTCTTTACGTATGTCATAATACTGAAATCAGAAAAAAATCATTGAACAATAAGTTTGGGAAGATTAGAGCCCACTTCAAAATTTTCTTTTAGAATGGGTCAGCATACATTGATATTACCAGAAAACCCCAAAATTGAAGTAAAAATGACATTGCAGACAAAAAGAGAGGCTATGCAACTGACAGAACCACCTGAAATGTCTGATAAAAAACATTTTATAACTTCCATATACACGGGCAGACAGACAAAACACATATATTAACTTCTCTGAACTTATAAATGTTTAGACATGCATCTAAGTATAGGGCTAAAATTTTTACCACAGCGTTTGATACCCCATTCACAAGCTGGAATAAACTTAGAAATTATATTGTACTGAGTTTGTTTGATTAGACCCATTTCCAGAGCATAATCAGGGTAAGCTGCATACTGAATTGCAGGATTTGTAAGACCGTTGCCAATTGCAAAACCCTGTGATAAAATAAGATATGTCAGAAATACTCTTTCACCAGGAAAAATAAATACTGGATAGAATATAAAGGTATAGCAACCAGAAATGTTCAGAATCTGCATTCTCTTACGAGCAAAAACATTTAACTTTTCTAGTTCTCCAGTGCCCACCGTTTACATACAGATTAAATCATTTATGGAATGATGAATTTAAGGCTACATGTACCTTCAAATTTATAAGAAGTACATTTTCCTCCTTGTTTCCTTTATGAACTCTTTCAGCAATAGCAGGAATGTAGTGCCCTGCATAAGACTCTCCACTTATGTAGAAATCATTCTTCAAGTACTCAGGATGCTCGTCAAAAAATGCCTAGCAACATTCAATAACATTAGTTTCTGAACATATCTCCTCATAAACAAACAGATGCCTGATAACTCACCTGAAGAAAGTCATACATGTCATTACTGATACCTTTTTCATCAAAACGAATATCCCTCATATCTGTGCTATAACTGAAACCAGTTCCAGTGGGCTGGTCAACATAGATTAGATTTGAAACCTGAAAGATAAAATTAAACAATTGCAACTGTAGTCAACAGTCTTAAGGAGTGTAAGATAAAGTGGAAAAGACCTATTTATGAGCTAGGTAGTTAGGGATGAATGATAAAACTTTCAAAACAAGATTATAATAGTTAAGTGATTGTCAATTCAAGGTTTTAATTTTTGCAATTTTCTATTTTCTTACGTTTTATTGGTAACTTCCTATTTGTAAGAAGACTCTTGAGATTATAAATATTGTGCCACAGACCTTGAAAGGCTGGTTAATGATAGAATTAAAATTTCTTCTTGGCATATTCCAAGTTATTTCCTACATGATAGATCCCAGTTTTGCAATACCCTTTCCTCCCTTTGTGATTTCTATCTTCTTCTTTGCCTCCTCCTATCCCTATTTTCCCTTCCTTTTCTGTCAAGTAGTCAATGATAAAAACGCACAGTGATCAGTCGTCACTGCCACAGCAGGACTTACTTTTGCACTTGCGAAATTTGACGACCATAGAAAGAAACCACAAAGAGTTATAAGTTGGAAGGAACTCACCTTATCCCATCCATAGTTGTTCCAAGTGAGAGTCAAATTATCATTAATAATGAAAGGCCCATTTTCATAAAAAAGAGCAAGCTCACTGCTACATCCTGGTCCTCCAGTCAGCCAGAGAACCACAGGATCATCACTTCCACCGCGAGATTCAAAGAAAAAGTAGAATAATCTGCAGACAAACACGAACAAACCAATTTCGAATTCGCACCGTGTAATACAAAATTCACGTAAATATCACATATACGCCATCGATTAATGAGAACTCAGAAGTAGGAAACTTCACAACGTAGCACAAAACACTTATGAATAATATGCACACGCCTAGAAAGCCCCTTTTAAATTAACACCAAGCGATAAATATTCATCATCAATAACCAGTAAACGTACCACCCTGTAGAAATCTGGTTCATATCCTTCAAAGTTTAACCAAATCAAATACAGGGAAAACGAGGAATCTAGTGAGGGAGGAGAGGAGGGCGTCACCTGGAAGCATGGGTATGTTGGAGCCGATAGTAACCCGCATGGTGTCCCAGATCTTCGAGGGAGGCGTTGGAGCCGGAATCGCCGAGGATGCGGAGATTGAGCTTCTTCTCAACGAGGCGAGGGCGGAGGGGATCGAAATCGGGGAGTGGTGGTACGACCTCGGAGAGGTGGGGCTCAAGGTTGAGGGAGCGGATGAGGTAGTCGCCGAAATGGCGAGAGGTGAGTGAGAAGGCGGAGGAGGCCGCAGTGGACGGGTTGAGGGAGAGAGTGGTGAAGAGATGAAGGAGGAGAAGGAGGAGGAAGGCCGGGTTCTTCATCTTCTCCGGCGGCCCAAGTCCAACCGGATAAATCGAACACCTTCACATACAGACAGCCAGGGAGGGTTTAGTGTCTAGTCGGCACATTTATTGAAGGCTAATGAATTAAAATAAAGCACACTGTATCCAAAAGGCTAATGAAATTTTTTAATAATGAAATTAATAATTTTTGTAATTTAATTTAGTTACAAAAAATTTAAATTAGTTTTTTATTATATATAATCCGGCAAAATATCGTGTCTACGTGTAACTTATAATGTATAAATGTTAATTATATATATATAATTTTATTAAATAATAAAATATAATATAATAATCTAAATATAGTAAGATATATCTTATTTGAATGAAAAAATAAATTATAATTAATTTTATTTTATTTTATTTTTTAAAGATAATTAGACAACTCTTATTAGTTGAAAGTTCGAAATTGAGTCGAACAAGTTGGAATACGTCGCCTTCTATTATAAAAATATGTAAAAAATTAAGATTAACGAGATTTGAATTTATAAACATGTATATGAAATCTTTTTACTATAATTTTTAGATTTTTCTTGTATTTTGAATGATTGATTCTCATATTTTTTTATCTTTGGGTTAGTATTGAATTCCTGTTTTATTAATACAAGAAGAAATATAATATCTATTACAAATTTATTAGATTGTCAATAAAATTTTAAAAAAATATCAGCCAGAATACCTGCAAATAGTTGGTTCGCTATATTTCCTCGTCTCTTACTATTGAATGTATCAATTTACTGACTGGGTTTGAATGTGCAGAAGTTAAATCTATTTACCTTCTATCGACTTAACTTTTGTAATTTGATATGTTTATTTGTTGTCCTGACTAGATTCTTTAACTGGTTGCGTTCGATTTTGTTGGGGTTGAGGAATCCAGATTATGAAGGTTAAAATAAAAGTGTTGTAAGGATATGATGGGTATGAAATTGTTTGGTCTAATATTTATGAGCATGAAATACATTGTTTTAGTTTGTGTTAGGCAAGTAGAAAGCCACTTGGAAAGGGAGGGGGGATTTAAGCTGTTGAAATAGGGATTTCCCTTTGAGTCGAGATGGTTTCAACAACGGATAGCTTGTTGAGTGTTGTTGGAGGCTGAGCTCGCGACGTCGTGTAGGCGGGTTGAGTGTATTGGTTGTACATTGACTGAGAAAGCTCTCTACCGATTATTATTAACTATATGGTGTACTTCATCGAATAGGATTGACTTTGTTCAATTTTCCTATATCAGGTCACTTATCTTGAGAAGAAGATCCGTGAACGACTTGAAATGAAAGTTTCATTGGGTCCGCTGATTCCAGTGGAAGCATTATCTGAGTTGGAACTTGGAACATGTCTGCTTAGGAGGATGATAGAAATATGAAATTTACTATTCAGAGAACTCACAACCCAAAATCTATTCAGATTACAATAGCAAACTCTGACGCTTTTTTCATCCTCTTCAAAGAACTTCCACTAGGGATTGCGCTCAATCAATTTGGTGCCTCAATGCGCCCTGGGCAACGATCAAGTGGGTAGCCGCAGAGGCCGAGGTTATGCTCAACAGCAG
>JAURVB010013947.1:0-21839 GCA_033002965.1 Piper betle | reverse complement strand
TTGATTACCAACCGAACTAAACCCATTTTGGAAGTTCAGTTCAGTGCTACTTTGATTCCATTTGTAATTTGGTAAAAACAAAAGCTAACCGAACTTAGTTCCGTTGGTTCAGTCACAACGGATCAAGCTAGATAAACCAATAGCTAAAGAGGATTCTATTTGCGTCACTGTATTTACTTTTCTTCTTTCTATTAAGTCGTGTCTATATTTACCTCTAGTGGCTATGCATGATATATAATAAAAGTTTATGAGATCGTCATTTTGGTTAAATTCATTGAATATGCTTTGTCTATGTATGTAGAAGAGATGAGGGCTTGTTTTATTATCTATTATATAATGTCCTAATAAGTAGAATCTTATTAATGTAATTTTTTGTTATAAATTTATAATTAGCCCCTAAATAATATATATGATTTTAAAATAACTAGAGTACTCATCAAAGAGTGAACACTCAATGACAAATAACACTATTTATCATTTTGATTATAGTTGGAGTTCCGTCAAAACTAAACCAAACCAAATTAATTAGTTCGGTTTGGTTATAAATTGTAATTTAGTTTCTATTTAGTTAACCAAACTACCTCACTTCTAGGTTAATTGAGTGTGTGGTTCGATTCAGTATTAACCAAACCTAGTGGGTATTCAACATTTTTTTATTGTTTGCTTGTGATAAAATTAAATTGTTCAAAATTCCGTAACAATTTTTTTTTTTAACGAACAAACAAACTGTTGTTTTTGGCGGGTGCTGTGTTGGCTTCTGGGTCAGACAACTTCACCACGGTTTATTGTTCCCGGCAGTCCAATCTCGGATCAAAGCCATGTGATGCTTTCAATGTTGTGGGTCAGAGAATGATCACCATCCATATCCATTGTTTGGAGGCATAACTCTTGTGAAGTTGTTCATTGCGTAGTAGGTTCTATGCCAGCAAAATGGACAACAACTGTGGTTGTGAAGTAGTCCTCTGCACCCCAACGCTCATCATCTATAATGATATTAATGATCGTTACGTTTTGTGTGGTTGTGAAGGACTGCTTTGCCTGCTTGCCAGTGAAAGCAAACGAACAAACACCATCACTTGCTATGGAAGGAAAGGAAAGAAAAATCGTCCCATCATATGACAACAGGTTTGAAGTTCTCACATTTTTCTGTCACTCAACCAACCGGCAAGAGAATGCAATCTATATGGCCAGATTTCAAAGAAGATATGCATTATTAGTAACACTTATTTCTGTCAAGGGACATTGCCTGGTATGCCAATCACATAACATGATTAGAATTTATATGTATGCCTGCATCAAGTGTCCATACTCTATTACTATGTCAAGCAGTCTACCTTAGCTGGTCTATATATGTCAAGCCAATGCCTCCACCTTCAATCAACCAATTTCAGTTCATCATCTATTTTACCCACCTTAGAGACTTGTTCATTATCAACCATGATTAAGACGAGCAGGTTGCTTCAGATGGCAAGAAAATGGATGCAAGCAGCAGCCCTCGGAAGAAGGAGAATATCAATGGCCGGCAGATTTCGGAGCACATCACAGAATATTGATCACTGCAGCATCATCAAAACCAGCAAGAACAAGGGCTCTTTTGCTGTATATAGTACAGAAAACCAAATATTTGTTGTTCCCCTAAAGTACCTTAGCAGCCCAATTATGATCGAGCTATTCAGAATGTGTGAACATGAGTTCGGAGCAGAGAGAAACACACCACTGACTTTTCCATGCGAAGGACTTCTCATGGAGTACATCCTCTCCATGATTGAGAGGCAATTAAGTCAAGAAATGGAAAAGGCCTCACTGTTCTTCATGTCTCATCACTTCTTCTCAATGAACCATGCTAGTTTCCATATACCTGTTTGCAGCTGTTGAATGGGTATTTTGTCACATATTTTCTGTAAAGCAAATAGAGACATTTTTTCTAACATTTATTTTAGTTTAAAAATGAGAATAATTAGTATATCAGATGCAGCTGTTGTTCTTATGTAAGCTAAATTTGATATCAGCTGTTATAAAAGGATGGTTAAATGATGAGAGCAATTTTATCATTGTCAAAAAACAACAGCCATGTAATTTAAATGGGTCGCCCGATTTAAAAGTTACTGACATTTTAATATCATTGATACTAAGCATCACTATCGAAAAAAATAGATGATTAGTAATGACGAGTTATGCGTCATCCGGTATCAGCTCAATATTTTTTCTTTTAAACTATGCATAACTTCCCGACAGCGGATAATATAAAAAATAAATTCCACTTTATATGTACATAGCTTTTCCATTTTTTCATTGGTGCTTACCCTACAAGTATATATATATATATATATATATATATATCAAAATGTAATATTACAAACAAGAGCAAAATTTCAAATGGGTTAATAAAGTGCTAATTGGGTATTTTATTTTGAACGAAACCAGGACAATTAATTTGAGAACTGAATTGCAAACTTCTAGTAGAGGTTTGACAAAAATTTTATGGATCAATTGGCAAAATGGTAATGAGATAGCTTTTTGTAACTATCCTTTTAATTTGATATATTCATAAGTTTAATTTAAGAATATTTCTATTATTATTTTAAATACCTTAACAATTTTCGCTCAAAAACCAAAATTCACAACTCGAATTCTCGTTTTTTATACCATGCTCTTCCGTCAACTTAAAACAAAATGTTCAGCCACATGTTGGCGTAAATGTGTATCAACAGATGAGGGTGTTCTTATGAGGTTGTGAGGTTAGAAGTGAGAGAGTGAAACCCATTCTTTTGCCATTCGTTGGTGTAAAGTAGGTGTGCGAATATGCTAAATTTAATGTGTGTCTATGAAGATGTTACATTGGACCATACGGGGAGGGACCTAAACTATAGCGATAAGCCATATGAATAATATTTTTAGAGATTTTGTGATCTAAAGCGAGAAACATGAGAAACTGATCTCTCTGGCGTGTTGGTCCACCATGTTTCCAGTGCATGCATTACATCTAATGAACTATAACATCGGATGCACAGTACAAATATTGAGTTACTGGTTAGAGAACAAATGACGTGAAAAATACAAGTGGAGTAATCTACATGAGCATTGGCACATGATTTGTTTATCAACTAGTCCTCTTCTTCCACTCAAACAACACATCATCGATTTCATCTTATAATCGAAACAACTATCTTTTTCCTCACCAAACCAACGGGACAACCCTACTGCCTTCCACATGGTTATGCTTCCATGAATAGCAAACACCGACATCTTCGTTGTGCCTTCGTCGAGTATATATTAAGGCAATAGATAGACCCTTCACAACATTCACCCAACAAGCAACAAGCACACAAAGCAAACTTCCAGTTTGTAAAGTTCAAAATTTCTTCTCTCCAGCATATCTTCCTTGATCAAAGCATGTTCAGCCCAAAGAAGATTCTTGAGATATCAAGCAAGAGCAAATTCATGCTTTTGAGAACGAACAGTGGGAGTGGGCTTCATCCTTTCGCCAAATCCACAGCTCCAAGTAAAGGTCACTTTGTGTTCTATACTACCGATGGAGAACGTTACGAGATTCCGCTCATGTTTCTGAGCAATCTTGTCGTCAAAGAGTTGTTGAAGATGGCAGAAGAAGAATTTGGATTGCCAAGAGATGGACCGATTATGGTGCCATGTGATTCCCAACTCATGAATTACATTATGTCATTCATACAAAAACAAGCTTCTTCTGAAGTAGCATCCTTGCTTGTGACGTTGGCTGCCGGTTGCATCTCTAGATCATGTTTACTACATAGAGAGCTAGACTTCGAGAAAATTCCGATATTTGGCTGCTAAGTTAGCAAAATCAATTTTTTTGTGTTATTTGTTTCGAAGAAATATGTAAATGATCAATTTTAAAAGATTTTTTTGTCAATTTTGTTTTGTTCATTTTATGCTATTTTTTGTTTTTAATATGCCAATGCCTAATAGAGAGAAGGACTAGGGTGTCTACTCTTATGTCATTGGTGCCTTTTGTGGGGAAGATATGATATTACTATAACAGGGTTATATAAAGAAAGAACTTGATAATAATAAAACAAGTAGACTAGTCCCCATAAACATTGGAACATGATTTGTTTGGCCACTCTTCCTCTTCCACTCAAACAACTCATCATCAATTTCTTCTCATAATTGAAACAGCTCTCACTTTCCTTACCAAAACCAGTGGGACATCCCTACTTCCTTTCACATGGCGATGCTTCCACGAAAGCGAACATGAACTTTTCCATTGTGCCTTCTTGTAGTATATATTAAGGCATTAGATAGACCCTTCACAACAATCAACCAACAAGCAACAAGCACACAACAAACTTCAAGCTTGTAAAGCTCAAAATTTCTCTCTCTAGCATTTCTGCCTTTGATCAAACCATGTTCAGCCCAAAGAAGATTGTTGAGATCTCAAGCAAGAGCAAATTCATGCTTTCAAGAATGAATAGTGGGAGCAGGCTTTCTCCTTTCACTAGATCTACAACTCCAAGTAAAGGTCACTTTGTGGTATATACTACCGATGGGGAACGTTATGAGATTCCCCTCGTGTTTCTGACAAATCTTGTCATCAAAGAGCTATTGAAGATGGCTGAAGAAGAATTTGGATTGCCAAGAGATGGGCCGATTATGGTGTCATGTGATTCTCAACTCATGAATTACATTTTGTCATTCATACAAAAACAAACCTCTTCTGAAATGACATCCTTGCTTGTGTCACTAGCTGCCGATTGCATCTCCAAATCATGTTTATTATACAAAGAGCAAGACCTTGATATGCTTCCACTTTTCGGCTGCTAAGTTAGTTAGCAACATCTTTATTTTTTTATTTTCATGTTTTTTTTTTGAAGAATTGTGTATGTTAGCAATTTGAAGAGATTTTGGTCAATTTTGTTCATTTATTCTTGTTGGCATTTTTGCATCTATATGCCAGTGGTGAAGACAAGGATTAGGGTGCCAACTTTTATCTAAGCAGACCCTTTTGCTAATATATAATTTGACTGAAAACGTTTAGCTGAGTCACTTTTTTAACTAGTTGTAAAAAGGGGTCACTGTCAAAATTAAAGCAAATGGAAGGGGCATCTCATGGTCACAATATGGTAAGAAGAACAGCTTTTCATATGCATGAGTATCTCTACATGGTGTTGGGATATCAAAATGCCCAAATTTTTTAGTTGCCTGTACTTGTCAACTACTATTGCCTTATGCATGGCTGCAAGAGCGAAGAGGAAGCCTTTCTTTACAATTGATCTTTTTATTAAAAAAAGGAGGATATTTTTTGTATATTAGTTAATTATCAGACAAGGGAAATATTTTTGAATTGTCTAAAACCGTCTACTTAAGGGAGGTTGCATTAAGTAAATTTTAAAAGAAAAAAATGTCTATGGCGAAGATGGCCGGCTGGAACACCGCCCCCAACTAGGGGTGGCCCAGGCACCTCTTGCCCAAGGCTAGGGCGGCCCCTAAGCCTCGGGTGGTAAGCTTTGGTCACCCTAGGACAAGGAGCGGCCGGATCTAGCTTCCCTAAGACCACAGAAACCGGCCACGTCCAGCCGTCTTTGTCGTTGGCATAAATATATTTTCATTTTTTTACATAAATCAACATAATGAAAGTTTTGTTATTATATTAAAATTTTCTTTTTCTGGTAATTAGTCCTCATTATCTTATCATTTGATAATATAAAAAAGATAGTCTATTTTTTTTATAAAAATTGTTTATAATATATGGCACAAACCTAGCATATATATCTATTTTATTGCTAAACATAAATTGAAAACTTAGCTAAGACCCAAACTATTCGTGAGTCACATTCTCGTCAATATATTTAGAGAGTTTGAACCACCACATATATAGACCCCTCCTCCTGACCCTCCCTACCGCCTCCTGCTAGAATTAGATTTGTGCATCTTATGAAGAGCTATAAGTGGGGCTGTTAGATTGTTTCATAGACCTTGCATTTGCTCATTAGCTGCCGAAGTAATGCAACATGAAACATGCTGGACCATGTACAAATGCCCCAACCAAGCCAGAAAGATCAATTAAATTTCTTTTGTTCCTTACTTGGGATCAAGAAGTCTTTTAAAAAAATGCATTGCTTCCTCTAATTATTTAGCATCTCACACCTATTTTAGACAAAGCAACAACGAAAAGATGGGCTCTGCCTCTCACTTGTGACCTTGCAACTTCGTAAGAACCCGACTCATCTGTCGTTACACAACCCGGCCCACTTGGGGTTAAACATTTTTTCGTTCAGTTGATGGAAGCGTTGGATGGGAATTTGAGTTCTAAATTTGGTTTCTATGCGGCTTCAATTGAATTATCTGAATGTGATAATGCATATATATTTTTACTTTGTATTCAGAATCCATGACCCTAGCCTTGCTCGGACTGGATTTGGTTAACTGTAATCCAATTTAACATTTACTATACTAGTACAGATTTACAGATAAATACACCAAAAAAGTCATCTAAACCATATATATGCCATTGTTGACAAACTATTTCTATTTCAATAGGATCCTCTTCTATTACAGACCTTCCCAGATCAAGGTTGAAAATGTGAATTACTAAAATCTGTAAGGTTGTTATAAGAACCGCACTCTTAAAGCAACAGTTTTCTATAAAAGACTGCGATAATTGCCATAACTAATTGATTTTTGATATAATCAAGCCTCAACATTTGTTTGTAGCAAATTTTTACCCTATATTTGTTTGATGTAGAATTGTACAGATTGGGCATTTAGGTTAATGACCGCTTACACTGTTTCCGGATTTGGGATGTGTTTCATGGAGACCCATATGGAACAAGAACAAGTATTTACAGGTTCTACTTAAAAGAAAATTTATAATGTGCTCTATTTTTTATTAAATGTTTCACTTAGTGATGCTTACTACCTCCCAAACTAATACTTTGTAATGTGCAATATTTATGATGCTATGTTATCTTGTAAAAATATCAGAAATATTATGTTAAACTATCAATGTAAGAAAAAAATGTATCCATTTGTTTTGCAGAAAATACATGACAAAAATCCCATTCAACAGCTGCGTACAGGAATATGATAAAAACTAGCATGGTTCAGTGAGAAAGAAGAAGAGCAGTGGTGATGAGATATGAAGAACAGTAAGGCCTTTTCCATCTCTTGGCTTAGTTGCTTCTCAATCATTGAGAGGATGTACTCCATGAAAACTCCATCGCATGGAAACGTCAGTGGTGAGTTGCTTTCTACTTCAAACTCATCTTCACATATTCTGAATAGCTCCATCATAACTGGGCTGTTAAGGCACTTTAGTGGAACCACAAATCTTCTCTTATCTGTGCTATATACAACAAAGGAGCCCTTGTTCTTGCCGCCTATGTTTTTGCTGCAGTTGTCAATATTTTGGGATGTGCTTTGAAATCTGCCGGCCATTGATATTCTTTTTCTTCCAAGGGCTGCTGCTTGCTTCCATTTTCTTGCCATTTGGAGTAGTCTGCTCGTCTTAATCATGGTTGATGAAATGATTAGGAGCTGAATCACCAGAATTGGCCAAGGTGGGGAAAACAGATGATGAACTGAATTTGGTTTAAAGAGATGAGAGTTGATTGAAGATGGAGAGGCAATGGCTTCGGATATATAGACCAGCTAAGATAGACAGCTTGACAGAATATGGACACTTGATGCTGGCATGCATAGAACCAGAATCATGTTATGTGATTGGTATAACATGCAAGGTCCCGTGATAGAAATGGGTGTTGCTCATCTTTAATTTGAGTGGATTTTGCGTGGTGATATATATGATCACTAATACTATACATCTTCTTCAAAATCTGGCCATATAGATTGCATTGTCTCTTGCCGGTTGGTTGAATGTCACAAACATGAGAGAACTTCAAGATGGCCAGTCGTGACGGTGTTTGTGATTAATATGAATTGCCTAAGACAAATGAATATATGCGGATACAAATGAGTGTAGGAATGGCCTACGCTATAATGAATTAAGCTTATTGGTCAGATGCCAAAAGCTTCATCCATATTGTGATACCCTTTGTTATTAATCTCTCGGAAAAGATAGTCTAAATGTACTTTGAAAATTGACAATGTAATTGGTATTCAGGATCTAATTGTCAAACCAGTGAGAAGTAGAATGTGAAATGAGTTTGTACTTTGAAATTTTTTATTTAATTTGAAGGACTATATATTTTTTTGTTAGTTTCAATTTCTTATTTCATGCTGAAATAGATGAAATAAATAGTAGAATATTGATTGTGATACTTAGAATTTGAGAACTACAACGTCGATTGGCTGTTTTTTTTATAATTTTTTGCAACACTGAATTAAGCTTGGTATCGTCAAACCCATATGAACTATACCACCAACTTTCCTATACGTAAAAGTTAAGAATATTATTAAAGGTCTATTTGGTTGACATGAAATATATGTAAAACATCCTAACAACAACTAGTAAGTGGTCAAGGTGTAAAAGTTGAATATACTGTATTTCATAAAAAAATAAGACAGAAACTGTGTATATTTTGTGTCTATAATAATAATGATTGTCTCCAAGTAGGTATATATTCATCGTGAAATTTCTTATTACTTTTGTTTGTTTCAAATAATTAATGATTGCCTCTAGGGCTGAGCAGGGTTTGATTACCAACCAAACGAAACCCATTTTGGAAGTTCAGTTCAGTGCTACTTCGATTCATTTTGTAATTTGGTAAAAAACAAAAGCTAACCGAATTTAGTTCAGTTGGTTCGGTCACAATGGATCAAACTAAATAAACCAATAGCTAAAGAGGATTCTATTTGCGTCACTGTATTTACTTTTCTTCTTTCTATTAAGTCGTGTTTATATTTACCTCTAGTGACTATGCATGATATATAATAAAAGTTTGTGAGATCGTTATTTTGGTTAAATTCATTGAAGATGCTTTGTCTATGTATGTAGAAGAGACGAGGGCTTGTTATATTATCTATTATATAATGTCCTAATAAGTAGAATCTTATTAATGTAATTTTTTGTTATAAATTTATAATTAGCCCCTAAATATATCCTAACATATCTTCATTATATAAATGATTTTAAAATAACTAGAGTACTCATCAAAGAGTGAACACTCAATGACACATAACACTATTTATCATTTTGATTATAGTTGGAGTTTGGTCAAAACTAAACCAAACCAAATTAATTAGTTCGGTTTGGTTATAAATTGTAATTTAGTTTCTATTTAGTTAACCAAACTACCTCACTTCTAGGTTAACTGAGTGTGTGGTTCGATTTAGTCTTAACCAAACTGACCAAATGCTCAACCCTAGCTAATTGTCTCCGAGTGGGTATTCAACATTTTTTTTTATTGTTTGCTTGTGATAAAATTAAATTGTACAAAATTCCGTAACAAATTTTTTTTTTGAACGAACAAACAAACTGTTATTTTTGGCGGGTGCTGTGTTGGCTTCTGGGTCAGACAACTTCACCACGGTTTATTGTTCCCGGCAGTCCAATCTAGGATCAAAGCCATGTGATGCTTTCAATGTTGTGGGTCAGAGCAAGTTGGATATGAATGATCACCATCCATATCCATTGTTTGGAGGCATAATTCTTGTGAAGTTGTGTTCATTGCGTAGTAGGTTCTATGCCAGCAAAATGGACAACAACTGTGGTTGTGAAGTAGTCCTCTGCAGCCCAACGCTCATCATCTATAATGATATTCATGATAGTCACGTTTTGTGCTGGTTGTGAAGGACTGCTTTGCCTGCTTGCCAGTGAAAGCAAATGAACAAACACCATCACTTGCTATGGAAGGAAAGGAAAGAAAAATCGTCCCATCATATGACAACAGGTTTGAAGTTCTCACATTTTTCTATCACTCAACCAACCGGCAAGAGACATGCAATCTATATGGCCAGATTTCAAAGAAGATATGCATTATTAGTAACACTTATTTCTGTCAAGGGACATTGCCTGGTATGCCAATCACATAACATGATTAGAATTTATATGTATGCCTGCATCAAGTGTCCATACTCTATTACTATGTCAAGCAGTCTACCTTAGCTGGTCTATATATGTCAAGCCAATGCCTCCACCTTCAATCAACCAATTTCAGTTCATCATCTATTTTACCCACCTTAGAGACTTGTTCATTATCAACCATGATTAAGACGAGCAGGTTGCTTCAGATGGCAAGAAAATGGATGCAAGCAGCAGCCCTCGGAAGAAGGAGAATATCAATGGCCGGCAGATTTCGGAGCACATCACAGAATATTGATCACTGCAGCATCATCAAAACCAGCAAGAACAAGGGCTCTTTTGCTGTATATAGTACAGAAAACCAAATATTTGTTGTTCCCCTAAAGTACCTTAGCAGCCCAATTATGATCGAGCTATTCAGAATGTGTGAACATGAGTTCGGAGCAGAGAGAAACACACCACTGACTTTTCCATGCGAAGGACTTCTCATGGAGTACATCCTCTCCATGATTGAGAGGCAATTAAGTCAAGAAATGGAAAAGGCCTCACTGTTCTTCATGTCTCATCACTTCTTCTCAATGAACCATGCTAGTTTCCATATACCTGTTTGCAGCTGTTGAATGGGTATTTTGTCACATATTTTCTGTAAAGCAAATAGAGACATTTTTTCTAACATTTATTTTAGTTTAAAAATGAGAATAATTAGTATATCAGATGCAGCTGATGTTCTTATGCAAGCTAAATTTGATATCATCTGTTATAAAAGGATGGTTAAATGATGAGAGCAATTTTATCATTGTCAAAAAAACAACAGCCATGTAATTTAAATGGGTCGCCCGATTTAAAAGTTACTGACATTTTAATATCATTGATACTAAGCATCACTATCGAAAAAATAGATGATTAGTAATGACGAGTTATGCGTCATCCGGTATCAGCTCAATATTTTTTCTTTTAAACTATGCATAACTTCCCGACAGCGGATAATATAAAAAATAAATTCCACTTTATATGTACATAGCTTTTCCATTTTTTCATTGGTGCTTACCCTACAAGTATTTATATATATATATCAAAATGTAATATTACAAACAAGAGCAAAATTTCAAATGGGTTAATAAAGTGCTAATTGGGTATTTTATTTTGAACGAAACCAGGACAATTAATTTGAGAACTGAATTGCAAACTTCTAGTAGAGGTTTGACAAAATTTTTATGGATCAATTGGCAAAATGGTAATGAGATAGCTTTTTGTAACTATCCTTTTAATTTGATATATTCATAAGTTTAATTTAAGAATATTTCTATTATTATTTTTAATACCTTAACAATTTTCGCTCAAAAACCAAAATTCACAACTCGAATTCTCGTTTTTTATACCATGCTCTTCCGTCAACTTATAACAAAATGTTCAGCCACATGTTGGCGTAAATGTGTATCAACAGATGAGGGTGTTCT
Organism: Piper betle; assembly: GCA_033002965.1. NCBI lineage: Eukaryota > Viridiplantae > Streptophyta > Magnoliopsida > Piperales > Piperaceae > Piper > Piper betle. Next base: position 10,424 of record JAURVB010013947.1, on the reverse strand, counting down.
TATGAGGTTGTGAGGTTAGAAGTGAGAGAGTGAAACCCATTCTTTTGCCATTCGTTGGTGTAAAGTAGGTGTGCGAATATGCTAAATTTAATCTGTGTCTATGAAGATGTTACATTGGACCATACGGGGAGGGACCTAAATAACTATAGCGATAAGCCATATGAATAATATTTTTAGAGATTTTGTGATCTAAAGCGAGAAACATGAGAAACTGATCTTTCTGGCGCGTTGGTCCACCATGTTTCCAGTGCATGCATTACATCTAATGAACTATAACATCGGATTCACAGTACAAATATTGAGTTACAGGTTAGAGAAAAAATGACGTGAAAAATACAAGTGGAGTAATCTACATGAGCATTGGCACATGATTTGTTTATCAACTAGTCCTCTTCTTCCACTCAAACAACTCATCATCGATTTCATCTTATAATCGAAACAACTATCTTTTTCCTCACCAAACCAACGGGACAACCCTACTGCCTTCCACATGGTTATGCTTCCATGAATAGCAAACACCGACATCTTCGTTGTGCCTTCGTCGAGTATATATTAAGGCAATAGATAGACCCTTCACAACATTCACCCAACAAGCAACAAGCACACAAAGCAAACTTCCAGTTTGTAAAGTTCAAAATTTCTTCTCTCCAGCATATCTTCCTTGATCAAAGCATGTTCAGCCCAAAGAAGATTCTTGAGATATCAAGCAAGAGCAAATTCATGCTTTTGAGAACGAACAGTGGGAGTGGGCTTCATCCTTTCGCCAAATCCACAGCTCCAAGTAAAGGTCACTTTGTGTTCTATACTACCGATGGAGAACGTTACGAGATTCCGCTCATGTTTCTGAGCAATCTTGTCGTCAAAGAGTTGTTGAAGATGGCAGAAGAAGAATTTGGATTGCCAAGAGATGGACCGATTATGGTGCCATGTGATTCCCAACTCATGAATTACATTATGTCATTCATACAAAAACAAGCTTCTTCTGAAGTAGCATCCTTGCTTGTGACGTTGGCTGCCGGTTGCATCTCTAGATCATGTTTACTTGATCAAAGCATGTTCAGCCCAAAGAAGATTCTTGAGATATCAAGCAAGAGCAAATTCATGCTTTTGAGAACGAACAGTGGGAGTGGGCTTCTGATGTGGTATAATTTGTAACCAACCCATGATGGGTCGTGGGTGTAGTAGGAGTAATGTAAGCAATAAGGTGGCAATATAATAAGCTACCAATTAGTTATGGGTAGTTCTTAATAAAGGAACTAGTATCCACTTGGCCTGTATATACGAGTAGTTTTCAATAAGCAGTTGCAAGATACTGCTGTATATATTGTAAATAGTAATAATGAATAAGGGATCGATTCCCATTAGAAGTGTCTTTCTCTCCTGTTAGCCTTCAATGTCTCCCTTAACTCCTAATTTCGTCTTTCTTAATCTTAATTTCGTCTTTCTTAATCTTAAATTTCTTGTGTAAGTTCTTGCTTATCCTTGAAGAAGAATTGGCACGTAACATATTTGGTATCAGAGCCTGGTGTGATCTTGACAATGACAGACCCACCTCCTAACCAGCCAAATACTCGCCTAAAAGACTTGGCAGAAATAATGGGACAGCAAAAAGAAATTATACATCTCCTCACACAACGCACAGTCAGTGTGGAAGAAAGGGTGAGTGAGTTTGAGCGTTTGCTTCATGCTGTTCAACACTCCATTGTGCAACTCACGGCAACAGTACAAGATCAATCAATACTTGGACCACCATCTCGAAATAGAGCGTCATCTTCTTCCCTACCTGGTGTTTCTGTAATGGACTCTCCACCAACCTCGGTTAAACCTCCAAAAGTTGATCTTCTGAAATATGATGGGGATGGAGATCCTACTGGCTGGGTTCTACAAGCGGAGCAATACTTCCGGCTCTATCGAATCCAACCGCATGAACGTGTTTTCTACTCCTCATTTTCTCTGAAAGGCAAAGCGTTACAATTCTATAAATACTTACAGAAGTCTCAAACTATGGAGGATTGGGACCTATTTGTAGATGCCTTGGGCAAGCGCTTTGGGCCTACTGAATTTGAAGATCCTGAGGGAGCCCTTAAACTTCTTCGACAAACAACTACTGTCATTTCTTACCAAGAACAATTTGAAGTTTTAGCAGATCGAATTGATGGTCTTTCTGAAAGGTTTCTTACTAGAACCTTCATTGGTGGCTTAAAGGAGGAGATTCGCAACAATGTTAAGGTCCAACGTCCAAGAACACTGCAAGAAGCAATTGGATTGGCTCGCCTCCATGAGCAAACTAGCAGACCAACCTTTCCAACACACAAGGGTCATATGCCAGTTTCTATTTCAAGAACTGCTACTGCAGTAAAAGCTCTGACTTCATCAGACTCAAAGGTTTCCAATCCTACAATTAAGAAAATTTCTTATGAAGAAATGAAGCAGAGAAGGGAAAAGGGGCTTTGTTACAATTGCGACGAGAGATTTTCACCTGGCCATAAGTGCAAGAACCAAATTTTTTTTCAATTAGAAACGGCACCCTCCTCGGATGAATCTGATGTTGAAGCCGAGCAAGAACTTGAGGATGCTCAAGAGGCTTTCTGTCATGCTCTATCTCACAAAGCAAGTTCTACCACCATGAGAATCCAAGCCACCATTTTACAGTACTCCATCACTGCTCTCGTTGATACAGGAAGCACCCACAACTTCTTGGATACAAGGATTGCTCGTCGAGTGGGAGTATCAATAGCGCAGCCCTCTTCCATGAAAGTCATGGTGGCCAATGGATCTATTATTAAAAGCCAAGGACTTTGTCACAACGTTGTTCTACAAATTGGTAAACATTCAGTTCAAGTTGATTTTTATCTACTTCCTCTTGCTGGTTATGATGCAGTGTTGGGCATACAATGGCTGCAACAATTGGGGCCAATATTGTGGGATTTTTCCAAACAATCCATGAGGTTCAATGCTAAAGGAAATACTATCCACATCTGGGGGGATAAGGGTGCTGAACTATCAGTGATTAGCCCAACTACTCCAGTGCCTTGCCATGGGATAAGTTTTCCTCCGACTTCAGGTCTTCCCTTGCCAACTCTACCAGTGGTTATCAAGAATCTTCTGAATAAATACTCGGTGATATTCCAAAATCCTCAAGGCTTACCACCAAAGAGATCCCATGATCATCATATCTCTGTATCATCTATGGTGCCAATCAATGTAAGACCTTACCGATATGCCCATTTTCAAAAGTCTGAAATTGAAAAACAAGTAGCCCAGATGCTTCAAGAGGGGATAATTCAGCATAGCCAAAGTCCCTATTCTTCACCGGTGCTTCTAGTTAAGAAAAGCGATGGAAATTGGAGGTTTTGTGTGGATTACAGATCTCTAAATGCAATAACTATTAAAGACAGGTTTCCTATACCACACATTGAAGACTTGTTTGATGAATTGGGTGGTTCAACTATCTTCTCTAAATTAGATCTACGCTCCGGATACCATCAAATCCGGGTGATGGAGGAGGATATTCCTAAGACGGCGTTCCGAACTCACGAAGGTCACTATGAATTTCTTGTTATGCCATTTGGATTATCTAATGCACCTTCTACTTTTCAGGCACTGATGAATGATATCTTCCGCCCCTTCCTTCGTCAATTTGTGTTGGTATTTTTTGACGATATTCTCATCTATAGCAAGGACATAGAAGCACATGTCTGCCACCTAGGGAGTGTTTTACATCTCTTGAAAATACACCATCTCTATGCTAGACTCTCCAAGTGTTCTTTTGCTACAACAACTGTGCACTACTTAGGCCATGTAATATCTCATGAGGGCCTTCATGTTGATGAGCAGAAAGTAGCTGCAGTTTCTCAATGGCCATTGCCCCAGACCCTCAAGGAACTTCGTGGCTTTTTAGGCCTTGCCGGATATTACCGCAAATTTGTTAAACATTATGCTGTTATTGCTTCCCCACTCACTGAAATGCTCAGGAAGGATAACTTTCGTTGGACAGATGCTTCAAAGAAAGCCTTCAACCAGCTGAAGTCAGCTCTCACATCTACTCCTGTATTGACACTTCCCGATTTCTCTAAGGACTTTCAAGTCGAGTGTGATGCCTCAGGGAATGGAGTAGGTGCAGTTCTCATGCAAGATGGACATCCCATTTCCTACATTAGCAAACCTCTTTCAGGACGTCAACTCCATCTCTCTACTTACGAGAAAGAATTCTTTGCCTTGGTGTATGCTGTGCAGCAATGGCGTCCTTACCTTCTTGGACGTCCCTTCCTCGTTCGTACCGACCATCAAGCTCTTAAGCATCTCTTGGAGCAAAAAATCGGCACCCCTCATCAGCAGCACTGGATCTCTAAGTTGCTTGGTTATGACTTCAAAGTTGAATATAAGAGTGGTAAACAGAACATTGCTGCAGATTCTCTCTCAAGGCTCAATGCTATTTCTCAATTGATTCCACAATGGTATCAAGAAATACAACGGGCCTATAAGGCTGATTCATCGCTGTTGGACTTAATGAAGCAATTCAATGAAGGTAAACTTGATCCTCTATTGTACACTTTGAAAGATGAAATTCTATTCTATAAAAATAGGATCTTCCTGTCTGCCTCCACACCTTGCAAAGTTGACATCATGGAGGCTCTCCACTCGGGCCTTCAAGGAGGCCATGCTGGCTACCACAATACACTTAAGCGAATTGCTAGAGATTTTTACTGGCCTAGGCAAAGAGAAGATGTTCGAGAATATGTGAAAAGCTGTGATATTTGTCAACAGATGAGGACTGATCACAAACGTTCCAATGGATTGCTACAACCCCTTCCTATTCCTAGTAGAGTGTGGGAAGACATAGCGATGGATTTTATCGAAGGGCTTCCAACATCCAATGGAAAATCTTGTATCTATGTTGTTGTAGATCGCCTCTCTAAATTTGCTCATTTCATAGCCTTGGGCAGCAGCTACACTGCACAAATTGTTGCTAGAGCTTTCCACGATCAAATTGTTCGTCTCTATGGCCTTCCTAAATCAATTGTGTCAGACAGAGACAAAGTGTTTACAAGCAGCTTTTGGAAAGAACTCTTCAAACTACAAGGTGTACATCTTCGACTATCATCCGCTTACCACCCACAATCTGACGGCCAATCCGAAGTTACCAATCGTTGTCTTGAAAATTACTTACGTTGCTTTGCTGGGGAGAAGCCTCATACATGGGCTGATTACCTATCCATGGCAGAATATTGGCATAACACCAATACCCATTCTGCTACTGGTTTTAGCCCATATCAGGTGCTATATGGAGTGCCACCACCAAGACTGCTATCTTATGTCCCTGGTATAAGTGACAACAACAAGGTCAATGAAATGTTAATGGGCCGCCAAGATGTGCTCAAATTGTTGAAATGTAACTTGCAGTCTGCTCAAAATCGAATGAAACAAATGGCCGACAAGAAAAGGGATGACAGACAACTGGGAATTGGTGACATGGTCTACCTTCGCCTCCAACCATATCGCCAGACCTCTGTACAGCTTCGTAGAAACACGAAGCTTGCTCCTAGATTTTATGGACCTTTTGAAGTTCTTGGTAAGGTTGGGCCAGTTGCTTATAGATTGAAGCTCCCTGAGGGTTCGCAAATTCATAATACATTTCATGTCTCACAACTCAAACCACAATTGAAGAGAACAGACGTGCACCTTCAGAATTTGCCCATATCAACTAAGGATGGTCCTCAACCTGTTCCTGATAAAATTCTAAGCATCCGTTACAAGCTTATTGGAAAAAACGCTATAGGGAGGTATTGGTGCAATGGGAAGGGCTTACGCCATCAGAAGCGACTTGGGTCTCACTCCTCAAGCTCAAACAACAATTTCCAGATTTTAACCTTGAGGACAAGGCTCCCTTAACAAGGAGGGATTGATGTGGTATAATTTGTAACCAACCCATGATGGGTCGTGGGTGTAGTAGGAGTAATGTAAGCAATAAGGTGGCAATATAATAAGCTACCAATTAGTTATGGGTAGTTCTTAATAAAGGAACTAGTATCCACTTGGCCTGTATATACGAGTAGTTTTCAATAAGCAGTTGCAAGATACTGCTGTATATATTGTAAATAGTAATAATGAATAAGGGATCGATTCCCATTAGAAGTGTCTTTCTCTCCTGTTAGCCTTCAATGTCTCCCTTAACTCCTAATTTCGTCTTTCTTAATCTTAATTTCGTCTTTCTTAATCTTAAATTTCTTGTGTAAGTTCTTGCTAATCCTTGAAGAAGAATTGGCACGTAACAGCTTCGTCCTTTCGCCAAATCCACAGCTCCAAGTAAAGGTCACTTTGTGTTCTATACTACCGATGGAGAACGTTACGAGATTCCGCTCATGTTTCTGAGCAATCTTGTCGTCAAAGAGTTGTTGAAGATGGCAGAAGAAGAATTTGGATTGCCAAGAGATGGACCGATTATGGTGCCATGTAATTCCCAACTCATGAATTACATTATGTCATTTATACAAAAACAAGCTTCTTCGGAAGTAGCATCCTTGCTTGTGACGTTGGCTGCCGGTTGCATCTCAAGATCATGTTTGCTACATAGAGAGCAAGACTTCGAGAAACTTCCGATATTTGGCTGCTAAGTTAGCAAAATCAATTTTTTTGTGTTGTTTTTTTCGAAGAAATATGTAAATGATCAATTTTAAAAGATTTTTTGTCAATTTTGTTTTTAATATGCCAATGCCTAATAGAGAGACGGACTAGGGTGTCTCTCTTATGTCATTGGTACCTTTTGTGGGGAAGATATTATATTACTATAATAGGGGTTATATAAAGAAAGAACTTGATAATAATAAAATATAAATATGATGACAACATGCCACTTTTATTTAATAAATATCTTCATATAATATACATTGAACAACATAAAAACGTACTAGTAAAGTCACAAGGGAGCCCATTCTGTAAATTACAATTTCAACATTAAAACCCATACATAAGATCTAGCCCTCCCGCCCCCCCCCTTTCTTCTCTTTCCCTTCCCCACCTTTGCCCGTTTTTAAATTTTTTTAAAATTAGCCATGGATTTTCCATAGCTAAAATTGTGTCTACAAACATTGTTTTGATTTGATAAAAAATAAACTTTTGTGGGGTGACAATGGTTTTTGGTGAGAAAAACAGTGACAAAGTTTTCTTTAATATGTTTTAATTTTTTTTAAATGTTTGAACAGTTATTTTTTAGGGAAATTTTGTGACACTAGCCCACGTGTCAGTTTTTTTATAAAATTTTTTAGGGAGATTCTTTAATATGTTTTCTCATAGCACGGCTGGCACTAGCCCACGTACCAGCTTTTTTATAAGTTTTTTAAAAAAATTGTCCCCGAATTTTGGTGTCAAATTTTAACCAGAGATCCATGTTACTATTTTTTGTAACTATTTACTACCATTTTACCACCAAAATTTGGTAACAATTTTGTGACAAACTATCATTGTCACTAAAATTTTTAATGACAAATTGTCACTAAACAATCAACAAATTTAAATAAATGAGAAAGCTTCTATCATCAAAAATTTCAATGACAAATTCAGTGACAACCTTTTGTCATAGAATTTAAACCTTTTTGTCACCCAAAACTTAGGAGGTTTCCTACTAGTGATTATGAAGACCAACTTCTATTGCATTATGCCCGACTACGAGTGATTATGAAGCCTTTATTCCCTAGTGCAATTTATATAAACCTATCATTCGTTGTGTTTTCTAATCATAAGATGAAAACATGGCTAACCCAAAATTTTCACGAGTCATCTGTTAGGTAACGTTTTATAAGAATTGTCACACAATGACGACTACCTCATCAATTCTTACACGTGGATCCAGACTTGTTGGTATTTTATAACCTAAAGGAAAACTTCTGCTTTTAGATGTCATTCAAACAAAGTTGAGGTTCTTATGAGTTCCTTATAAATTTTATCATTTTAATAGTTCCAAATTTCCAACTTCGAGCCCGAAAGAGTAATAGAAGATGATTTCAAATAGAAACAATTTATCAACAGTGCTATATTTTAAGGGTGACTTTTGCAGTATGCTTACGTGTAAAAATGTTGATGCGTGTGCTAAATTTTGTTTTGGATTATGTTTGTCAAATTCAGTAAGGATCAGGCTCGGGTCTTAAAAATAAAACTAGGCAAGATGTACAGCTATAGGCGACATATACTAGAAATAAATTTTATTTTTATAGATAAATTCTTCATAAATAATGAAATAGATTATAATAATTAAATTTATTAGATATAGTTTATGCTTGACTTTATAAAATAGATTTTAATTGAATGAGAATATAAATTACAATAATTTACTTTTTATTTTTTATTTTATTAAATTTTAATTGATTAAAACCGTTACTTTTAATAAAAAGCTAGAATTGAGTTTCACTTATATTAATAAGAGTATATAGGAATTAAAATAGAATGTAGTTATACTTATGCAGTAGAATTAGATCGAAATTATTAAATGGTACTTCGCACGATGGTTCCCTTATAATCACTTACGAGAGAAATCAATTTTACTGATAACTAGGAATTAGTTGGCCAACTTTATATACTTTTCACTGTTTTACCCATATTCAATATCTTTTTTTACCCATTTACCGGTATAAATATAGTGAGTAGATGAGTGGAGAGGGTATTATTGTAATTCCATGTGTTTGAATGAAATGGGCCGGCGGGATGCAACAGGTCATGGGCTGGCTGTGAGTGGCAGTATAAAATAGAGCATTGGGAATAGAGGGAGCAACGTCAGGAATAGAGGGAATCTAGATAATAGAGAAAGGATTGGGACTTCAAAGATTAGGGTTTCTGCAAATAGGGTAGATGTAAATGAGTATTTGCAAGGAATCCATCATGATTTCAATAAGGAGGAGCAGGCAATGTCTTTTGTTGGTAGACATTAGCAAGGAGTGCCAGATTTGGGGTGGAACGTGTTTGACTGAATGCCCAGGAGGGAATTCTGCATACTGATCCAAATGAGGATTGCCTGAAGGGATCCAAAATAACTTTTCCCATGTTTGATGGTTCAAAGGATCCTATGTAATACCCATGATTCGAGTCAGGGTTTTATATTCAGAACCAGTCGGTTCAATCGTTATTTTCGAGTCGAGTCAGTTTCAGAACACGTGTACTGAGCCGACGCCGGTCTCGTGTATGAGCCATGAGGGTTATGTGTACCCAAGTATATGATGATAACGTCATGAACACAGCAGGAAAGAATGAGTTATCAGAATATATGAGAGTATGCAGTTTATTTATTTATTTATTTATTATGATATATAATGGATCGTAGAATTAGTTTTAGGCCGTTTACCGCGTTAGGACGCGTTACGGGTATTTTGGGTGGGTTGATAGTTCTAAAGCATATCATTATGATTTTTTTGGTGTTGTTTGATTTTATGGGATTTTTCCCAAATTTTTTGGAAATTTTTTACGATTAACATATTATTTTGACTCGAGTCGGAGAAGAGTCAAGTAATATTTACGACTTTGCCACCACACACCCCCGCGCCCTTCCTTTCTTCTTTCCCAAAACTTCGCCGCGCGCTGCCGTGGATGCCCGCCCGGCCACCGATCTTCGCCCCTAGCTCAGCCACTGGACTGTTGTCGTGCTGCCCCGACCAACCCCGGCTGCTGCCAGGCCACCGTGACGCCGGAATGGCCATGCTAGCGCCACGACCAAGCTTCGGTCGCGTCGCCGATTTCGCCGGCGGCTACTATCGCCGCCACGATCAGGGGGTCGCCTCAGCACTACCGACCGCCCAGTGACCTTCCGCGACTGGAACGGAGGCCAGTGCCGCCCAAATCGGCCGGATCTAGCGACCCATCACCGCCGGCTCTGTTTTGCCATTTTCCAGCGAGCCAGCCGCCTCCATTGGCCACGCTGATGTCATAGATGAGTCAGGCTCGCCGAGCTGGTTCCGAGGGTAACCAACACGACAACTTTCCAGCCAGTAGATGCCGCCGGCAATTGTCACCAGAAAACCACCGGGAGCCGCCGGAAAACCGCCAGTAGCTGCCGGAAAACCGGAATTTCTGGAATTCGCCGGAATTCTTCGGATCTTCCGCGGGGCTCACCCAGTTGAGCCCGATCGAAAGTCGGACGCTGGGGAACGCCGAATTTGAGCTCCGAGACACGTGAAGGAACCCTAGCCGTCGCCGATTCCCGACGATGTGAGGTATAATTACCTCCAATTTGATTATTTAAATTGATGATTGTTAGCATAACACGATAGGATTGAGTGATTCCCATGATAGAAGTCTGAGCATGAAAGAAGTAATGATATATATGATATCATTGGTAATGAGTAAATATTAAGTGATCCGATGATGTAAAATAAATTTGAGCATGTTAATCGGGTACGATGTAACTTAGGAAAAACACAGTAAAATTGGTATGAATAATA
>JAURVB010013946.1:0-14927 GCA_033002965.1 Piper betle | reverse complement strand
CTGCGGCGTCGAAAATGGGCGGCGGTGGCGGCATTCTCCGATCGAGGCTCCGGCCGGCCTCGACAGTGGTCGGGCCGATGGGGGCTGGCGGGTGCGCGGCGGAAGCTGTGACTGGGGGCGCGGCCGAGTGGGGTGGTGGCAGACGCGCGGGGCAGCGGCGCGGGAATCAGCCCGCGCGGGGGAGCGTGGCGGGGGTGTTACAAGGGCCCCCGGAAAGGGACTCGGGGAGAGGAGAGGAGGGGGAAGGGAGGGATAATGATTTCCAGCCGTTGGATTGCGATCCAACAGCTGGAAACAAATTTGAGCATAGGCTGCTTGCCTGTGCTCAAGCACAGAATCCTTTTCCTCATACTACATTGACGAAATCCTGCATTAATTAACAAAAAATGAGAGACAAACTTTGTTGAATAGTAAAAAGAAATTATGGACATCATACTTTTTGCTTATGATAGTTAGGTCTATTATAATTCATACCTTCAAATTAGGAGGGCTTGACATTTTCTTCAAAGCGTTTTCAATACTAGTTTTTCATCAAAGGATGATGATCACATATATGTTATATATATACACACACACACTAGCATATATATGCCATGATCACGAAACTGATTATTGAAAGTCTAGTACAATACAGGACCAGGTTCACGAGGCAAGAGGCAAGAGGCAGTATAAAAGGAATATATAAATTTTATGAAAATTTTAGATGATCTAATTACTTGTCCTAAAAACTAAAACGGTTAAAAAAAAGGAATTGTCAAATATTTACTTCAAACACTCTCCCTCGTAGAAAAACACGAGCCAAATAATCTATTAGACATAGCATGAGAAAGATTAATATTTTTTTAGCATACATCACCAACAAAATTTGAATCTCTGACCATTGGTTCTAATATTATATAAATTTTAAATAGTATAACCACATTTGCGGAAGTTTTAGATTGTCTAACCACTTTTCTTAAAAGCTCAAACTATTAGGATCGAGATCGGTATATATTTACTTGAACAAAACAGATATTGATCTCCTAGTGGAGATTCAGCGATTAAATATTTTTAATTTTTTGTGGACATTTTGTTTTTCAAGTCCAGGCATACGTTTTAGGGGTACCCATAAATTAGGAGGCAAAAGTAAATTATGCCGCTGATATGGAAATTTTCATCGTTAAATACCCCGAAGGTGCACCTAGGAGACCTATCAAAGTCGGTGCATGAGCATCCACCATCCTTCTCTTTATATTGAAGCTTAGGGTCAATTTGGTTGGCATAAAAAAAGTGTAAATGAAAACAATTATGTGAAATTGAAATGCAATGAAAACAAATGTTTTGAAAATTTACCTTACATGTTTAAATAGTTGGAAAATAAGATACAAACAAACAAATTGTTAGAAAAAAATTAACGAACAGAGATATGTACAACCCATTAACCTAAGCTTCATCAAGAACACGAAAAATTTCATTAAAACTTTGTTCAATAGTAAATATTAATTATATAACAAGGAAGCATCAATATTTTTGTTAAAATAGTTAGGGCTATCATAATTCATACCTCCAAAATATTCAGAAAGCTTGAGGTTATCTTCTCAGCCTGTCCATGCAGTTTGAGAATGGCATCTCCGACTGCCCCAACATTGGAAATGAAGGCGTTCAGGATTAGCCGGGAAATCAAGGCACAAGCCTTCATCTTGATATCATTCAATAGTGTTCACTACCTAATATAAAATTGAAAGTTAGATCAAAATAATTTATGTGAATAAAACAAATATTATGAGTAAAATATTCTTAAAATATATGAAATGCCTATATGTGAAATAAAAATATAAGATCTTGCTGTATCTAAAATAAAATTAAATGTTTGGTCATTTGCGATAGAAAATATTAAAACTTGATTATATATGATATTTTCCCAAGAACTTTTATGCCCATCAGCTGATCGGAAAAATGATAAGTTGTATTTTTTGGCTAGCAAATTTTTAATCATGTAGAAAAATCAAATGGGGTCATTATGTTGCAGTTTTCCATTTAATGGTCGGAATCATTAGACATCGACCTACGTTTAATAGCTATAATTGGTTCGGCGCAAGGCTGTTCTAGCGGAACCTCTCTCTCTCTCTCCCTCTGCATCTTCTATTTCACATTTTCATGCACATTTTTATTACAATTTTCTCTTATATTAATTTTCTCTTCCCACCTTGATTATCTCTTGAACTTTGCACCACGCATCTTATTTAATTTGTTAGCCAACCCTGTTAGTCATAGCACGATGAATGTGAAATAATTTGGGCCTTGGTTAAAGTTCATATTTAGACTTAGTAAAAAAATTCATATTTTGCATACAAGGTCCAATGTACATATGAGAAGCACTTGATCACCCAATTTGACGTGAGATTCCAATTTCATTATTGATGTGCTCCATATAAGAGAAGCACTTGATCACCCATACATTAACAGAGTACGTAGTAGGCGCACACAGTAGTGCAACCCATGGTTGTGGCCGGAACCATGCACCATTAACAAGACACACAATGACAGAAAATTCAATAAAACATGAGCAGGTCATGAACACATATACGCCTTATGATCATGACACTGATTATTGAAAGTTGAGTAGCATACACACATAACAAGCTCCCTGAGGCAGTGTAAAAGGCGCAGATCTTGATCCTCAAGGTGGGGTAGATGATCAATTCTTTTTGTTGGGGTTTAGTTTTTGCGGTCCAGACAAACGCAATGGGGAACCCCAATAACAAAGTAGCAGAGGAATATTTTGCAACCGAAAATAACCCATTATCTCCCAAAAATTGAGTGTAATAAAAAATTGCAGAAAAATATGAAAAATACAACCGATTAATATAAGCTTGATAATCAAAACGCGAAAAATATGATACAAACTTTGTTCAACAGTAAATATTAATTAAACACAGAAACATCTATTTCTTTGTTAAAGTAGTTAGGTCTATCATAAGTCATAGCTTCAAATTATTTAGAAAGCTTGAGGTTATCTTCTCTGCCTATCCAGGCAGTTTGAGAATGCCATCTTTGACCGCCAGAACATTGTAAAAGAAGGCGACTAGGATTAGCAGGAAAATCAAGGCATGAGCCTTCATCTTCATACCTATTAATAGTAGAGATCCTAATAATTCCACCTTTGAGTTCCTCAAACCCGGAGAAGAGTGGAGGTTTACGGGTAGTACTGTGTAATGCATGTATAGACTTGTGGCGTAAAAAGGTACTAAAGGCGCATGCCTAAAAGCACTTTGTAACACTCAGTTTTCGGTTCACCTAAGAACCGAATCAGAAGTATTGCGATTGAGTCAAGTCATGTTTAATATTGTTGGTCAGTAAGACTCGATCGATAAAATAGATCGAAATAACCCTCTCGGTGTCATGAGAATAGAACACATTGTAAAATAAACATCAAAATACATCAAATATAAATAAATGCAGGAAAATAAATACTGTGTTGAGCTCAAATGTGTGTAACGTTTAATTGTCCTCCCACCAAAGTAGACTCGGGATTTACAAAGCCTACATATATTAAATAAAAACATCAGTAACGAATGTTAGTGGTCCGAAAAATAACTAATACAATATAGCAAATGGGTATTCTATTACCCACAAAAACTTATGAAACTTCAAGATAGCCTCATACTAGGCTGTAAGCAAACATACTTAACCAATTGCCGGCTCGCATGGACTGCTCATAATCATTTTCATACATACATATATCACTTGCGTCCTCACACCTTCCATATCACCCGCCACGGTAATCGAGTGGCAAAAGGAACAGTTAAGCTAAAGCCACATATTCTGGAAATGCGCTCACTCTCTTATTCGTTAAATCTATAAAAATGCACGTACTTATATAATAGGTTTAGGAAAGAGGCTTATATCATAAATTTCTGGAGCTTAAGTCAGAAAACCAATAAGGGATCTCATCTTTGTAGTTTTATTAAACATGTGTCGAAAACACAGCTAAATGGCCCGACATCGGAGGGATGCAATAAAACACCACCGATGCCGTCCTACGTATAAAAGATGATTAAATTCGACACTCAAGGAGCCAAGCAGAGAGGGAGAGAGTCGTACGGACTTGTGGTCTAAGCTCCAAACATATTTGCACATCTATGGCAAGCTCGGACTCTGAAGCATACATCGAAACCCATTGTTAAGTAAAATAATAATGTCTTTATATGATGCATGCTCGTGGTGTGTGCTTATATCATTAATACATCACAACAAAGAAAACAATACTAACAAACATATAACTAAACATGTGGCACACAAATCGAGACATAATAAAGAGAATAACTAATAACAAATAATAAATAAATAAATACATACAATCATGAATAAATAGATTGTAAAACCCCATTTTTGGGTTAGGGTTTTAGTCGATTTTAGTTTTATCCACTTCGAGCAGTTTCGAATCGATTCGAGCAAGCTCAAGCCAAAACAATTTTATGAATATGAGTACGAGGCCCATATGGCCATAAGAGCATGTTGTTGAGGTTGAGTATACCTGACATGCATATGATAATTTTAGTTATGATATAGTGGAGCATGAGATATCAATATATATGTGAGGTATACATATAATTTTTTTATGAGTTAGTCAGTATTTTAGGTCTAGATTTAGGCTGATGTAGCGTTTAGTATCTGTTTAGAATTTTCTCAGTATTTCATTTGCATACAACATAGGAATTTTGGATCATTGGATATTGCCCCTATGGGCCCAGCTTAATCGAGTTCAGTGTTCGAGGCCCATTTAGCTATATTGCCTCGATTCCCTCCTATGTAGTAATTTTTAGGACTCAAGTCAATTTTAACTTTGGACGGTCTCGATTCAAGCTTTCCGTCCATATGTATATTGTATATACCCCTAGGTGGGCCCTACTACGTCAAGAGTTATCGGACGCCGATCGGGCCACATGGCAAGATCTAGGCCATCCATTCAGCCTTATCTTCGCCATGTTATACTTCCGGTGATCATTCATGATTTTGAAATTTTCCACTATTACACCGCCGCCACTTCGGCTCGCCGCCAGAGAGTGTCCGCCTCGCTCCCAGCCATCGGACCGGCACCCCAATGACCGCCTAGCGCCCGGCTTTCCAGTCGTCCCTCTCACAACCACCGATGCCACCACAATCGCTGCCGGTGAGGGAGTTTTTGGAGTTGGTCTCCTGCACCGTCACCATCGTTTGGGCCATTTTCCAGCGCCGGCGAACCGCCTCCGCCCGGTCCGACCAACCAGACAGGTTCATATTGCCTAGATCTACCTTTTGAGACAACCCACGACGACCGCCGTGGCCGCGATCGCCGCCAACGACGTCGCTATACTCGGCAGCTATCCGCCCCTTTCCTGGCCATTTTTGGCCAGTCGACGGCCGCACTCTACCGATCTTCACCACCACCAGCTCCGCCATCCTCCCCTCTCTCAATCTCGACCGGCAGTGACCCCAGCCTGCACCGCCGTCGGCGTTTTCAGGCGACGGGAACCGGCGGGCCTCCGCCCAACCCGTTTGCCTGGTTCGCGGTCTGCCTGATTGCGACCACTTCTGGCAGCCCGCGATCGCGCCGCCAGGTCATGCCCGAACCCGTGTTGCCATTTCAACCTGATTTCCGTCGTTTTTCGATCGTTTTTGGTAATTCGACAACCCTTACATTAGTTTAGATGCATGTTCACATTATTTAACATGATTGGATGTTATGATGGTTTCTTTATTTATTGTTTTATTTAATTATTTAATTATTTAATTATTTATTTATTCATTATCTATTTATTTATTTGTATTTATATGTTTAGCATTTATGATGAATGTTAGATGATTACTTGTCATTATTAATATTATATTTATTTATTAATATTAGTCTTATTATGTTTATTATATTATAAATTTATTTATTTATTTCTTTATATATATATTTATTTATTTGTATGTTTGCGTGTATGTTATTATTTGTTCATATTTAATTATACATTCTTATATTTTATAATGATGATATTATTATTATTCATTATTAATGAAAATTAAATAATTATTTATTTATTTATTCATTTATAGAATTATTATGTATTTATTTATTTAGTTGCTTATATGATAACTAAAATGGGTATATATAATATTTACTCGTGTTTAGTCATTTACGTCTATAGTATATGATATTATTATTTCATGATTAGAGTGTTGATTGTTTTTATATATTCATTATCTATCTATTTATTCATGATTGTATGTATTTATTTATTGATTAATTGTTATTAGTTATTTTCTTTATATGTCTCAATTTACGTGCTGTGTTTAGTGGTATGTTTATTTAGTGTAGTTCTTTTATTAGGATGTATTGATGATATGAGTACACACCACGAGCATGTATAATTTAGAGACATTAGTATTTTACTTAGCAGTGGGTTCCCATGTAGGCTTTGGAGTCCAAGCTCGTCGTAGAAGATCAGATACGCTTGGAGCTTGGACCATAGGTCTGTAGGACTCTCTCCCTCTCTACTTGACTCTTTGAGTGTCGAGTTTTATCGTGTTTTAGACATAGTGCGGCATCGGCGGTGTTTTATTGAATCCCTCTGATGTCGGGCCATTTAGCCGTGCTTTCAACGCATGTTTAATAAAACTACAAGGATGTGATCCCTCGTTGGTTTTCAAACTTAAGCTCTAGAAATTTATGATATAAGCCTCTTTCCTAAGCCTATTATATGAGTAGGTGAAATTGTACGGATTTCATGAATAAGAGAATGCGCGGTATAGAGATATTTATGAATCGCACTAGTACTCCTTCAAACCATGAGGTAGTGTGGTGTATGGTGGTACTGCGTAATGCAACGCATTTCCAGAATATGTGGCACTAACTTAATTGTTCTTTTTGCCACTCGAGTACCGTGGCGGGTGATATGGAAGGTGTGAGGGACTATGCGTTGTATGTATGTATGAATTTGATTATGAGCCGTGCATGCGAGCCAGCAATTGCTTAAGTATGTTTGCTTACAGCTTAGTGTGGGGCTATCTTGAAGTTTCACAAGTTTTCATGGGTAATGGAATACCCATTTGCCAGATTGTATTAGTTATTTTTCGGACCAGTAACATTCGTTACTGACGTTTTTCATATAAAATATATATATTTTGCAAATCCTAAGTCGACTTTGTTGGGAGGACAGATAAACGCTATACACACTTGAGCTCAGCACAGTATTTACTTTCTTGCATTTATTTATATTTGATGTGTTTTGATGCTTATTTGACAATGTGTTCCATTCTCATGACACCAAGAGAGTTATGTTGATCTATTTTATCGATCGAGTCTTAATGACTAATAATATTAAACATTACTCGACTCGATCATAACATTTCTTATCCGGTTCTTAGGTGAACCGAAATTGGAGTGTTACATAGATAGATAATAAATACATAAAAGCAATCAATACTCTAATTATGAAATAATAATATCATGTACTATAGACATAAATGGCTAAACACGAGTAAATATTATATATATTCGTGTTAGTAATCATATAAACAATGAAATATATAAATACATAATTATTTTATAAATAAATAAATGCTTATTTAATTTTAATTAATAGTAAATAATAATAATAATATAGTCATCATTACAAAATACCTACTTAAATACAAGTAAATAATAACATACACGCAACAAACAAGGGAATAAATAAATAAATAAATATATACAATTTAGTAAACAATAAAGTGAAATATTAATAAGTAAATATAATAATAATAATAACAAATAATCATGTAAACAAACATCAATACGAAAAACATATAAAAATAAACAAATAAATAATAATGAATAAACGAATAAACAAATAAAACAATAAACGAAGAAAAATCATCATAACATCCAATAATGCTAAGTCATGTGAATATGCATCATAACTAAAATATAGGTTCTCGACTTACCGAAAAATGGTAAAAGAATGGAGGAAAACGGGCTAAAAATGAACTGAACCGGACCAAACCCAGCTAAACCAGACCAAACCAAAAATCAGTCTGGGTTAACTATTGGGCTGGGTCGGCTGGGTTGGTGACACGGACACAGGCTCAGACTGGCGACCTTGGGCACAATCACGCGGACGTGGCTGCTGTCAGGTGGACGCGGTTGCAACAGGTGGACCCGGTCGCAATAGGCGGACACGGGGTGAGAAGGCGGACAAACGGGCCGACCATGGGGGCGGTGGTGCCCGTCGCTGGAAATTTAAATGATATTCTATGAGATTACTATAAATATTTTGCATGTGAATGAGAATAGAGAATGGAAAGGAATAGGTGAGCTACTGAGCGAGGGTAACTAGAATGCCAAAAACATGCAAGGTTTGGATTGTGTTTTCAATTTTTATTGCTATAAATATATACCGTTTATTGTTGATAGGGTGGCCTCTATTGCATTTTTAGGGGAAACTTTGTTCATTTCATTTTCAAAATACATATTTCTTTTGAACTCTTCGTTTGTTTGGTTTGTTTGTTTACTAGTATTTTGTTGCTCTGTCAAGAGTCTTGGATCCCCATACGACAAAACTCCTTGACCATCCAGGATCGAGTAAAAGGAGTGTGGCCAAGTTGGAAATTCGTTCCTAGGGACATGAAAAATCCGATGAGACAAGAGTGGATAGTGAGTTACAATTGTAAATGGTATACCTGTTTTTATATCCATATATATTTTGTTCATTTTGGTAACACGAATTTTTTTGTATTGTATATGAAAATTTTATATGATTTTCTACCGGAGGAGCTATCATGTGCAAGAAATTACTTCATGATGAATGCGCCGGACCTATACAAGCAAATGATGAGCAGAGCACGCGACAAACGAATTGACACCAAATTCAACGAAAAGGGCACCCTTTAGTCCACGAAAATGGACCTTCTGTCCCCAAAAATTTCGAAGACAGATGTCTATTTTTCTACTAGTGTTACAACATAACACAATACATCTCCGAAAGTGAGATTAGTCCGGGTCATTCACTGATAAGGATATGATTAGGTTTTCTTGATTATCTAAGGTTACTTAATTATATAAGCTTGTTATTATTCTTGGCTTCTTACGTTTGTTTGATGTTAAACATAGATTGAACTTGTGTACATTTTATTTTCTTACAATAAATTCACCAACTTTGAATTTTCAGACCTTGTCAACCTTTCCTATACATTCTGACGTCTTTTTTTTCTAAAATAAGAAAAAATAGAAGAAATATAAATAAACATCAAATTAACAACTCAAATGAATTTACTAAATTATGAGCAATACGATGATTACAGTTTCCAATTCATTTGTAGCAAATTAAAAATATTTACTTATTTTCATAATATCAAATAGGGTATAAGGTTTTAAATAACTATCCATTGAGGGAATAACACATCAATAATAAGAATACTACCCTCAAGATGAATTATAGGGTGAAAGGCAAGATGCAAAATCCTGGCGCCAAAAGCTTTTTTGTTAGCCTATTTGATGACCCAACAATAATTTCATCCCAATACTAATATAATGAAAGTTGGACTACCGTTGGAGGATATTATAATCCATCCACCATCAAAAATTTGGTCTACATGATTCCTTCCCTTGACCATGGGCTTAACCCACATATAGCAAGTTCAACTCACTATTCATTAGTTCTCTCTTTGGTTAGCTCAGATACTATTTGTAACAACCCAACCTACTTATGCCCGAACATATATTATCCTCATAAAATCATAACATTAGAGGGTGTTAGTTCTACAATAAAAATAGTTGGGGGTAATGGAAAAGAGTTATTAAGGTTGGTTCAAAGTTGTAGAAAAAGAATTTAGGGAAAATATCATAAATAGAGACATTTCAAAGTTTTCTTTCAAAAATAGCCAAATATACAAAATTATATAAGAAATAGTCATTTTTAAAATTTTCAAATCAATTATGATAAAATTCTATCATTTTTTAAATAATAACAAGGATACACATAAAATTATATTTTTACTAATACCAAAATATATAATAGATAAAACATATAATTTTTTATGAACTTTAAATATAGAAATAAAACATTAAATGATAAATATTAAATAGAATAGAAAACTATCTAAAAGTGGAAAAATATAATTTTTTATGGAATTTTGGACAAGTTAAAAAAAATTAAATTTTAGGCTATCAAAAATAAAATAAAAATTAAAAATATATGTATTTAGATGTTCGAAATTTTAATTTGAGATTGTCACATTATGTTAATTTGTAACCCAACCCTGTTATTATAAGTGGAACAGGCGGTATTAGTTATAGCATTGTGAATGCGAAATAATTTTTGGCTTTGTTAAAGGTCATATTTAGACTTAGGAAAAAGTTCATCTTTATGTATACAAGGTTCAACATACATATGAATTTATGTGGGCGGATATCCACATCTTTTTCTGCTAATTCTTTTCCGATTGTAGAAGAACACTATTAAAATAAAAAATAAAAAATAAAAATATAATTTCATAATGGAACCAAGTGAGATTCCAATTCCTTTATTGATGTGCTCCATATATGAGAACTTGATCACCCATACATTAACAGAGTACGTAGTAGGCGCACACAGTAGTGCAATGCATGGTCGTGGACGGAACCATGCACCATTAACACGACACACATTGACATAAAATACAATAAAACATGAGCAGGTCATGATCACATATACGCCATGATCATGATGATCATGACACTGATTATTGAAAGTCAAGTAGCATACACAAGTAACAAGCTCCCTGAGGTAGTGTAAAAGGTAGTGTAAAAGGTGGATGATCAGTTCTTTTCTGTTGGGGGGTCCAGACAAACGCAATGGAGAACATCACGAATCCAGAAGCAAAAGCAATTTTTGCAGCTGATTAGGTGGCATTCTTCACCCTACAATAGTCCACCCTTTATCTCCCAAAATTGAGGCAAATAAAAAATTTAAGAAATATACGAAAAATACAACCCATTAATATGAGCTTGATCACACACAACAGTAAAAATACGATACAAACTTTGTTCAACAGTAAATGTTAATTAAACATAGAAACATCTATTTCTTTGTTAAACTATTTGGTTTATCATGAGTCATACCTTCTAATTATTTAGAAAGCTTGAGGTTATCTTCTCTGTCTGTCCAGGCAGTTTGAGAATGCCATCTCTCACCGCCCAAACATCCGAAAAGAAGGTGACCAGGATTAGCAGGGAAATCAAGGCCCGATCCTTCATCTTCATACCTATCAATAGTGTTCACTACCTGCGAACGCACATATAGAGAAGAATGCATGGGTAAGGACAGATTGTGAAAAAATATCTGTACTACCCAAGCAAAATTGTAATAACTGTTTTTACTCATACTTTAAGCATTTATCCAAGGGATTGTCTTGAAAAAGAGAATTTTTCTTCGTCCAAGCTTGAAAAATAGAGGTTGTCGGTGTCGGGGACGTGAATGGGCGAGCAGGTTTTCATTATGTTAATATTATATAGCGAGTAGTGGATGTGAATTCAAAGTAATTTTGTGGTCTACACATGTACATCTAGATCTTATCAACGCAAGACACCGAGAAAAAAATTAGAACATTATGATCTATTTCCTCGTTGAATAATAGTTCAAATCCAAAACCACTAACAAAACTGAGCCAAATCAATGTTTCTTCTAGAAGACAATTTTCATTAACTGGAGGAGATTAATTCAGTGGCCCTGCAGCCACCAATCATTCATCACGGTGATGACACACGGTTCATCAGCGTTAAATATTTCGTCACCAGGATTGGAGACAAATGCTTCTATTAAAATATTTAACATGGCTAGTTGTCAAGATCATTTGTCACAAAAATCTTTATAAAAATTTTATCACTATCTCCTATGATAATATTTGGACCAAAACATAGAAAAAATTTTGAAAAAAAAAATTGCCAATCCGGTTCACGGAAAGAACTGGACCAAAATGTCACTGTCCCCGGTTAGGTCGGCTAACTCGAACCCAAACCTGCGAATCTACTCTCGGCGTCTCGAGATGGAAGATGTCTATTGGTTGAATGCATAAAAATAAACCTAACATGCTACTATATGGATGACATGTCCGAAGATTTAATTCGATCACATCAAAACATTCCGACATTTTGTTCTTGACCCACTTATTCATTCTATTAATATTTTACTTTTATCATTCGACAAGCATACTAATATCTATTTCAAATAATAATATCACTATCTATTTCTACTTTCCACAATCTACATCATAAGTATTTTCATTGTTTATAATTACATAACAACACAATTAAAATAGTCAAAACAAATATTTGATCGGCGCATATGCGTGTGTGCAAGAGACATCACTCCTTCATCTAGGCTAGCTCATCCTACTCATGATCATCACCTACATATATTATAAAAACAAGTCAATAACGAGTGTTACTGGTCCAAAAATATAACTAATATCAAACTGACTATGAGGGAAAACTCTCATAAAATTAATAAGTGTTACTCCTTCGATTGGCACATGCTGCTTGCTTAACATGGTTGTTGGTATTTCCGGCTTATGTCTAGCACATGTCACTTGCATAGCATGGTTGTTGGCGGCTTCGAAAGGCACATGCACGCTCGTGTAGTATGGTTATCGAAAAATACGAAAACTACATATATATAGGTCTGGGTAGGGATTTATATAATAGGCCCGAAGGCAACTTGTGGTGGATCTTCCTTTTCGAAATCATACTTGAGTGTTCTCATCCTCGAGGGTTATTGATCCGAAAGCTCGATCGATTAAATGCCCCAGGTTAAGTGGGATCTGATAAAACACCACTCAACTTGTCCTACAACCTATAAAAATTAAATCACGATAGAGTAGAATATAAATAAAGGGTGAATCCTAAATGGACTTGGTAGAAGCTCCGAGCATGTCTTAGTGCCTAAACGGTGAGCTCCTACTTCGTACCTAATTGTCAGCCATACGGTGACAGGGACGAGGTTGTGGCTGGCTTGAGTGAGGCCCGTGGGGGAGAAGAGAAGGAAGAAAAAGAAGAAGGAAGTTGGGTGGGAAGGATGGTGGTGGCTGAATGATGACAGTGTTAGAAGTGTGGAATAATAGATGTTGGTGGCCGAATGATAACGAATGGTCAGTAATTAAAACGAATGGTCGTCTCATGAATGGTCATCTGATAATTTAAATCTTAACACCGGTTCAGATTATAGAACCTTGATTCGAATCACAGGTTTTATATTCTTCCCTCCTTATAAAAATTTCATCCCTGTACCCACTCTGCATATTTCTCTGTGGCGGAGTCCACAGTATTGACATGTTGGGGTGTCTGTTCTCCTGAACTTGTCCATCCATAACTCTCATTTTGGCCAGGGCATCTATCCTATGCCTCTGTTGAGTCCCCTGATCCGATTGATATTGTTGAGGGTGTTGTTGTTTTTGTTCATAGTCTCGACGGGGACGAGTAGCCAAGATTTGCTTAGCTTCGCTGGTGGCTCGCACCACATCCCCAAAAGTGGCAAATCTACATTTGTATGTCTGCCAACCTTCCAATGCCAGCCTCCGTTTCAGTCTAACGACTTCTAACGCTACGGCAGCTTCCACTACGATGGCTCCTGCTACGGCGGCTTGCCAAGCCTGGCTCAATGAGATTTCCTGGCGGCAGTGCAACTCTCAATCGGCTAGACACCGTCTCACTATAAACATGAGTAGGGCTAGCTTGTCTGGAAGAAAGAGGTGATGAAATCCAATTCTGAGTACTTCGATTTCTTACCGTGATTACCCCTATTCATTGATCCAACCCTGAAAATACTGTTATACTACCCATTGATGAAGAATCTATAAATCAAAGACAACAAGGACAGAAATATATACCTGCCAGCTGGACTTGGAGTAATCTTTGCACACACATCAACTATGAAAATATTTTTCAACTGAATCAACTGTGAGTTTGTTCTGATACAAAAATTGTAACACCCCAAGTCTGATTCACGTTAAGAACCGAACTGGAATGTCACTAGCCCCGGTTAGGTCGGCTAACCCGAACCCAACCATGCGGATCTACTCTCAGCGTCTTGAGATGGAAGATGTCTATCCATATGCATGGATGAATGCACAAAAATAAACCTAACATGCCACTACGTGGATGACATGTCAAAACATTTATTTCGATCACATCAAAACATTCTCGACATTTGGGTCTCTACCCACTTATTGATTCTATTCATATTTCACTTTTATCATTCTACTAGCACACTAATATCTATTTGAAATCATAATATCACTATCTATTTTTACTTACCACAATCTTCATCATAAGTATTTTCATTGTTCATAATTACATAACAACACAATTCAAATAGTCAAAACAAATATTCGATTGGCGCGTATGCGTGTGCAGAAGAGACATCACTGCTCCTCCGTCCTGGCTGGCTCATCCTACTTATGATCATCACCTACATATATTATAAAAACACGTCAGTAACGAGCGTTACTGGTCCAAAAATATAACTAATATCAAACTGACTATGAGAGCAAACTCTCATATGAAAGAAAACATCGTGAAATCTCTGAGGGCATCTACTGAACTGAAATCATCTTTAACTAAACTGATCTGCTGCTGCTGATGCCTCTCTTGGAATTTTCTCATTTCACTTTCCAGTCCGTTGGGACTACTGTCATATACTAAGCCTTTTTTCTTACTTTCATATCCACTCGTGTAGCACAGTTGTCCATTCCAGGTTACGACTGGCTCATGCCACTTGTGTAGCATTGTTGTCGGCGGCTTTGATTGGCACATGACACTAGCATAACATGGTTGTCTGGATTCCCAGCTTGTGACAGGCACATGCTACCTGCGTAGCATGGTTATCGGCGGTTTCAAATGGCTGATGCAACTTGCATAGCATGGTTGTTGGGATTCCTGGCTTACAACTGGCGCATGCTACTTGTGTAGC